>CM051385.1:9894501-10144501 GCA_028015245.1 Cardamine occulta
CGAAACTGGACTTATAATTGGTTGTAGACAATATATGTGGGTTTCTTATGAGGAATGAATATTCATATTTTATGTTTATGTGCATAGAAAGTCACGGTGGTCGATGTTTTATATAGTTTCTAATGGAAGAATCGCCGCCTTTCAAATGATTGAACATTAAAAAAATTCAAGTTGGAGAGAGGTTGACGTTGACTCTGGTTCTATATCTTCGAGAAGCCATGTTCGTAAGAGTAGCTATAGGACTTGCCTCTTTCAAGGTCCTTTAGAGAGGAAAATGAAAGTATGGACGAAGAAGAGGTGAAAGATCAATTAGCTGTAAAAAAAACAAGAAGAAGACAAAAGGGAGAATTTATTATTTTTTTCTTACTTTGGTCAAGACTGATCAAGAGGGAGACAAATTGAAAAAGATATTTTAGATCAAATGTTTGGCCATCAAGTAGCTGTATATATATGGTCCAATAGTTTTGCTTTATCGGTCTTAAGAAAAAATGAGCTGTAATTAATCATGCACTTTGTTTAGAGGAAAAATAGTTAGGTTCTTAGACCCAATGCATTGATATGTAGCTTATCATTGATAATAATATATCAAAATACAAAGATTTGTAACCAAGCATCAGCAGCAAATTTGGTTGACTAAACAATATTTGGATCCAAAGATATGAAGTTAAAGCTATATTTGGGAGATAACTATATTACATGTTTATGTCTCTAGTTTAAAGAGATGTACGAATTTAAATTCAAAACCTCTTAATTAACCTAAAAATGTAAAGATTTGTTGTATCTGTAAACTTTTTAAGGCTACAACTGATCATACAATTTCGTATAGAAACTTTTTAAGGCTATATATCTATCTATGTATTGTTTATAAATTCATAACTATTCATAATTAATGTAATTTTCATTGATGTACTAACATTTTGGTTGTTGCAAAGTTCTATAGCTGCAAAATGATGAGTTTAGTGTTGGACAGTGGCAATAAAGGAACAAAAAGATTTGGATGCAAGTCAAAATAGTACTCCTACCATTTCATTTTAAAATAATATCATTTTAGAATTTAAAATTTGTTTTATAATATGTGTCTTTTTACATTTTTAATGTAAATGTTTGGTAAAAATTTCACTTTTATTTTCAATGTTTTAATGTATTAACCAATAAAAAAATTATAGAGTATATTAATAAGAAATAAAACATAAAATATAAACGACTCTTGTCCTGAATATATTTAACAAATTTCAACATTCAAAACCAACATGTCATTGACTCAATATATACTTGTTTTCAAAAACTCATAAATAGTAAAAAGATGAAACCGAATATAAGAGGCCGAAATTAAAGTGAGAGAGCATCATTTTGTAGTAGAATGATGATTGCAAAAGTGGGACAAAAACAGAAAACTCATGATTTGGTCACAAGAATATATATTATAATTCCATGTTCTAAGTCCAAAAAAGCTTGTTTATAGAGAGGCAATACTATACGAAAGTAGTGAAAAAAAGAGAATGTTGAAACATCACCCTCATACTCAAATCCACAATATGTGTGGGAAAGCTTTTGGTTCCTCGTATTTTTTCATGAATAATACTATTGATTCTTCTTCTTTGTTTGTTTGGTTTCTGATAAAATTGTTTCAATTTGTCCTAGTATAATTATTAATCTACAGCATTGACTGACCGTTTTTGTTTTACATGTTTTTGTTGCGATGTACTATTGAGAAGTTAGGTATAAAAACTAGGGTTATTTAGTTAGAAATTACAACATAAGTTTTTAATTAAGTAATGGATTTTGTTTTATTTTTATTTAGTTATCTCTCTTCAGCTCACTTATTTATGACGAAAATGTCTCTACAATTGTTTTAGTTTTCGCATGGTAATAATTGTTTTAGTTTTCACATGATAACGATTGAATTAGATTTTAATAGTGTATATGATAACAAATGTTTATAACAAAATAAAATAATTATTATCAGATACAAAAATGGTTAGGTGCTAACTAAATGTGTTTTTGTTATCCTTACAAGAACGTGTTTGATAGTATTCTTTATCAACTAAAAAATTGTTTATCAACTAAGAAAATCATGGTAAAATGAATATTGTAACTGATAACGAAAATTTTAACATGCTAAAAAAATAAGTCTGTATTTTCCAAAATATAACCACCAGATTAACATATTACTGATAAGATGGAATACTATTTAACAGATAGAGAAATGGTTATTTGCTAATTAAATTCATATTTAAGCAATGTATTAGTGTAAGAGTGTCCTTACAATAGATAATAAATGTTTTAACAAATAAATAAGCAAGTATTGCTAACAATATCGTTATTGCTAACAAATATTGTTAAACTATTTGTTAGCCGAAAGGCCAAAAACTCATATCGCTTCTAACACAAATAATGTGTCTACGCCTATACACTTATGAATGAGAAAATCATATAAGGTTATTTATGTCTAAACAATATACAGTATCATTTTTTAAATAGTTACTTTTATGCCAGTTAATTTTCTAAAAACCCATTGGTGTGGAGTCAAATTTCCCTAAAAACTATCACATATTAACAATAAATTCACATAAATATAACTGAATTCTTCCAGCTGATTTGGTTGTATTTTTATGTTTATGAATAAGAAATTTAAGAGATTTTTTTCTTTTTGGATATTATGAGGTTGTAGACTGAAACCTATAATTTCCCTAGTCTCCGAAACCATAACAATATTAGTTTCATCTCAAATGTTTTAAATTTTTTTTTAATGAATGATAAGTATTTGTTAATTTGATTATATTATTTATCACCCAATCCTTTTATCTAGATTAGCAATCCAAACGGTATTTATCCATTTTCCAAAATTTGCAATGATTCGGGTCTTATTATTGAATTTTAGAAGACTGAACGTTCACATAATCAACGTGGCCGTTTTTGTTTTGTTTTGTCTTTTTTTTTTTTTTTTAACCATACAAAAAAAACGGAGCCATTTTGACTCCAAGAGTTGTTCCAATATTATATTAGGCATATGAGACTTTTGCTGACTTGAGTGATAATAACCTCTTTTTTTTTCTTTTTCATCTACACATTTATGAAGAATTTCTAGCATAATGTTTGGGTTAACGATGTTTGGTTAACATAGCATGCCTATGCAAAACATACATTTTACTTTTAACCCACGAGAATTGGAGACAAAACATGCTAGAGAATATTATAGTTGATTTGCATGATAATTATATAACAAGTTTTAATGGATTCGAAATGTACAAGAGTCAACTATTAGATATGAAGTTAAGATACACAAACCACTATTTAAAATTTTGTTTTATTTTGTCTTGTTCCATTAACCACTTGTGAATTTAAATTGCAATATCAGTTACCTAAAATTAACACTTTCTAGATCAAAACTTTTCATAAAATTCTAAGGGAAGTATATTCAATAAAAAATTTAAAATAATTTCTATTAAAATGATAAATCATATGTTATTCAAACATAAATTTTAAAAGTCTAAAAAAATTTGATTGTTTCTGTGGTGTTTCTATGTTACAATGGTTACTATATTATAATATATGAAACGTAAACGTAAACACACCGAAAAAATTGGACCTACTACAAAATTCCACAATAGAAATTAAAAAACCCTGAAACATAAGCTAATTCACTCATTAGTAACTGCGTTTAAGTTACAAATTTATAGTGATATCAAAATCCAGTAAATTCAAACGGGTATAATTGATTAAAAAAACAAAAAAAAAGATTTGCTTCGTGATGAGTTAGTTAATTATCATCTTAAAGAAATGTGTTAGAATCCCACATTAAATATGTGAATAGAACAACACTAATAAGTCGGATTAAATAATTTTAAAATAAAAAAAATCACGATACCTTACACCCAATTCATAAATAGACTAATTCACATGTAGTGTAGCAAAATGGTCCATGTAATTGAGACTCCTTCCGCTAATTCAGGCTTGGAAAGTTTTAATCCAATAAGCACGTATTGTTTTAAGCTTCCAACTCTTTGAAGTTTCAATTGTATCACAAATACTATTATTTAGTAACTAAATAGCTGACGGTATGTCACATCATCAAGACAAAGATGGCAGTATCGCCAATGGAGATAAATTAGCAGAGTTCAGTCTCATCATTACACTTTTACTGATTTACATGAGGTCCCAACTCGGCTAAATCAGAATCACAATTAAACAAGATAAGATATATATATATATATTGCTGTGTAAACCTCATATATTAAGTAATAGTTAGTCATTATAATCTTCCCGTAAGAAAACAATTTCAATAGAGTTTATTATTCTTCATTTCTTTTATAAGAAAAGGTATTCGCCTTTACTTGATTTGAGTACAAATAACGAAAGAAGCAATTCTCCTATCTTTTGGACGATTGGGTCCACAATAGAGGAATCCTTAAAATCATTTTAAGTTTAAGTATTGTTTACTTCAAAACACTTCACGTCACAAATAGTTATAACGAAATGGAACTTAAGTCTAAAATAATGGGTTTTAGTTTACTTTTTTCGGAATAAAATTTGATTAAACTCGGATATGAACAAGATATCCCACAAGATATAATATTTAAAAATTAATGATTTTTTTTTTGTCATTAGACTGCCAAAAATGCTATCAACCATTTAGTTCAAATGATTGTAAGCGAAAGATTTTAAACTTCATTGATATATTTTCTGGTTTATTAAACTTTTTGCGGGTGAAATTTTAGGCTGTACTTGTGAAAATATGAATATTAGGTTATTTTAACTGTATAATGCTAACAATTTATTCGTATGTCCCTGTAATGGTTTATATCATTCTTTAGCTCTAAGCAAAACAAAAACAATGATTAGAAAGTTTAAAGAGCAATTTTTGAGATTTAACGGCAACTATTTAAATGAATTAAAGTTTGAAAGACATAATAAGGAGGTGACATATGTGAATTTTCAAAAGATAAAAAGAAGTAATAATAAAAAGGGATTTTGTCTAGTTGAAAAGTATGACCATGATCCTACTCATGCATAATTACATTAAGTAGGACCTTAACTCATTTTTCACATCTTTATTTATTTATTTATTTATATATTGATACAATTATAGAATTCATTTTTAATATAGAAAAAGCAGTCAAAATACATTTTTGTTGGTGTTCGTGTTCTAAATAGCAACTTAGAAAGTTCGGGTATTAATACCAATATACCATCTCGCACGTCATATTTTTTCCCTAGTATAACATTTCATATAATAAAATAACATGTTGTTTAGACAAAATAGCACCATAGTTAAGAATTTTATTTTTTGCAAATAAAAAGTTCATAGTCATTTACTTAATTAACTCTCATGTTTTAACTAGTTCGATATGTAGTCCTTAATTCAAGAAATTGATATCGACATCCAACTTCACAATTAATGGTTCAAAATTTGGGTATCTAATTTTTCATTCTACCTAGGTTTATTACTTCATTCACTATTGTTGCAGTCGGTATTCCTGGACATTAGTTTCCTTCAAAAATAAAATTTTTAAAGAAGTTAAAGATTGATTTAGAGCAATAATTAAAAGGTATTTTGTCTGGTTGAAAAACATGAGCCATTAGATGAACAATTACATGATGTGGTTGGTAATTAATTAAGTGGGAGGAAAGAAGAGAAATAATAGTCAATCTCTGATTAGCCACACTCTACATTAATTAATTCTTTTTTGCCTCTACACTTTCTTAAACTTTCCAATCAGTCACTCTTTTTTTCTCTCTCTTTAAGTCTGTGTCTCAATTATAAGGATCACACTCTCCTTTCTCCAATCCAATCTCTATTTTTCTTTCATCTAATTATCTTGCGATATAATTATGCGTATCAAACACGTGTCAGCACCTTATTTGATAATTTTCTAATTTCAATTCACTAACTTTAATGAATTCACTCATGCTATATAAATTCTTGTGTTTCTTTGTCAACCATGTATAACTTGTGTTTAACAGTGAAAAGGCATTAATCTAGTGGTCCAGACAAAATTCGCAAGTTGTTTTCGTTTGTAAGAAAATTTAGCTTGTGATTATTCTATTGTTATATGTATTGCATTAACCAGAAAAGTTTTTTGAAGAATTTTACCGGCTAATATAGTTATAAATAATAGTTTATATCATTTTATCAAATGTAAATGGAGTGGAAAGTGCATTTAGTTAAGTAAATAACGGTTCACCTTTGCGATATTTTTTACCAGAGTTCGATTCAAGTAGATCACGTTTTTCTACGAAATAAGGTTTAATCGATTCAGATGATATAAAAACAAAATGGAAGTAGTGCATTCAAACATGACTGCAAAGTTTTTCTTTCTTTCTAATCTGCGTATGAATTGGGATCTCTAATTTTTAGCATTGTCGTTAAACACATCAAATAGTTTAACAATAATTTTCTTACATAATGCATTTAAATAGCTTGAAGCCTTGACCGGCCCTCTCCAACTTTATCCTCATCTAAATTTTTGATCTCATGTTGTGATGACAGATTTTCATGTGCCTGCTATCGTGATTTCGTTTGTTCTCGTTTATAAAAAATTAATTATTTGCATTATATTTTCTTTCCGTCTGAATATTTAGACCCATATCTTTATATTCCCATAGACGCTCTAAAAGGCTAGATATATTATTCATCGGAAGCCTAACCTATGTTAATCACACATCGAGCTTTAACAGGTTAATTAGAGCCCAACATTTAGCTCTTATACTGTAGCCCCAATGGGCTTTACAAATGATCCGTTGGAGCCATGTGGTCTCGAGAGCTTAGCGAATAGTAGCTGTCGCAGCATGGTCTCCAGTGAAGGACTTGCTTGTTAGAGATAGATAATTGTTATGTAGTCACATCCAAAAGATTTTTGTAACGTATCTTTAACTATTCACCTGCTTTTGCTTTGTATAATTTGCCTTTGCAAATTGAAAATTTCTTTATCTATCAACTTGAAAACAATTCAAGAAGATCAAATAAATAGGGGAGAAAAAAATAATGAAATATAAAAACAATGGCTCCATTTTGTTGCTTAAACCTAAAAATCTATTGATATGGCGCCATGGATTTGTAGCATAACAACACTTGAGAGTTGAAACATTTATATTTGGTTCATTTAGGTAGATGAATATAGTGGGAGTGATAATTTGCAATAAAAAAATAAAATAAAATTTTGTCAATGGCTAATAACATGTTTTTTTTTTGTAAATACTCGCGAAATCCATGCTAAACACACACCTAATAATCCAGCTTATCTACTATTTTCTTCCATCCGAATGACCAATCTATGGTAATTTAGTTCAAATTATTTCTAAAATAAAATTTATATTCTTATAAAGAAAGAAATGAGAAAAGGGAAAATAATAGTATAAAGAGAGTGTTGTTGACACCCTGGTTTGCGTGTGAGTGACAGCTACATTAGTGTTCCACATTTTAGTGTTTCTCTAATCATTTTATTTGCTTTTAAGTCTGAATCATTTGTTGCAATAACTCTGATATCTGAGGTTAAACCCTGTCCATTCCTTCTCATTCTTCTTCATGGCTTCTGATTCTACTTCTGCAACTGCAACAATAATAACTGAAGAGGTAAGCTCTGCTTTTCCCTCATTCATAATTTTCATATATACATTTATGTATATACATTATGGTGAATGTTATTCTCTATGTGTTCCTAGTTTAATTATGTTTGATGCTTACATTGAAGCTGATTAGTTATAAGTATTAGACCTGCTTTGTTATCTTGTACTGGTTTCTGATATTTCTTTTATCCTCTACTTCTATAGCAATAATATGTAAGAAATTAGAAAAAGAATGGAACTTTTCTCTTTTTACAAAGTTACAAATCAGCATATGACAGTTTTAAAGCAACCATCTTTTTTTTTTTTTTAATTCTAATTTAAAAAGATGATTCTATGCGTGTTGGGTACTAAAACTATGACTTTTTTTTATATGTATGTAATAAGTTGAAGAACTTTGTTGTGGTGTTTGTTCATAGAGAAGTTAAAAAGAGGGTTTCTAATAGTTATATACTTGATGCAGCCAATGGAGAAGAAAGTGAATGATGAGATAATGGAGAAAGAAACAGAAACTGTTGATGTGGTGAAAGATAAGCCAGAATCTGATTTAATCCAGATTGTTGTGAAGGAGGAGCAAGTTGATGAAACTCTTAGAGATGATGACAACAAAGTAACAGCTGAATCAAAGAAGGAATCACCTGTAGTAGTAGTGGTGGAGGAAGTAGCAGATGATGAAGAATCTGCAGACAAAGTGAAAGATGAGAGTGATGAGAAGAAAGAAACTGAACAAGTGATAGAGTGCTTTGAAGAGGTTAATGTTGAAGCTGTTGATGACAAGAAGGACTCTTTGGAAGAAAAATATGTTGAAACAGTAGATGTGAAGATTGTTGATGTTTCTGAATCGAGAGATGAAGCTAGAATGAAACATGAAGATGAAGTCAAAGATGTGGAGGCTGTTTCAGCTGCTGATGTTGAAATTGACACAACAGAAGTAAAAGTTCTTGAAGTTGAGTCAAAGCCAGAGAAGGAATCAGTTTCAGAAGTTGAAGTAAAGGCTGAGGAAAGCTCTGAAACAAAAGAAGAAGCTGAGATTGAGCTCCAAGTCAAGGTAGAGG
This sequence comes from Cardamine occulta, assembly GCA_028015245.1. NCBI lineage: Eukaryota > Viridiplantae > Streptophyta > Magnoliopsida > Brassicales > Brassicaceae > Cardamine > Cardamine occulta. Next base: position 9,903,120 of record CM051385.1, read on the forward strand.
AGAAAACTGTTGAAACTAAGAGTCCTGAGGAAGGTGTATTGATAAGCCAAGATTTGGTGTCCGAGCCCAAGAAGGAGACTGACGAAGTTGCTAATTCGTCTTCTGTTGATTTCATTGAGAAGATCACTACTGAAGCAGATCATGTGGTGGAAAAGGCATCAAAGGATGAAGAAGAGAACGAGAGAAAAGACAAAGATGTCGGAAACAAGACTATTGAAGAAGATGCTAAGGAGGTTGCAGAGAAAGTGGTAGAGACATTAGAAACAGAACATGAGGTTAAAGAAAGCGGTGAAACGAAACAAGGAGAAGAAGTTGGAGCCAAAGAGGTTGGTGTTAAGCCAAAGCATTCAAACAACATTATATCCAAAGTAAAACAGTCTCTTGTCAAGGCAAAGAAAGCAATCATTGGAAAATCTCCAAGCTCAAAGACTACTTCTACTGAAGGCAAAGAAGAAATTAAAGTCAAGTGATGGAAACTATTCAATATAAAATTTGGTATTTGATTTATGAATGTTTTTATTGGTTTTTCTTTCAAGTAAAACTTATTTCATTTTCTTTATTATGAGTTTTTTGTGCCTATCACTTTATGTATCTGTGTGGTAAGTGGTAACTTTCTTCTCTACATGTCAGTTTTTTTTTTGTTTCCAATTACAGAAGCTCCAATTTATACAACAATGCACCTCTCTCATAGTCTGTTATAAGTGGATTAGGCCACTTCTATATATATACACATATCTAATATAAATAGCAAAACTTTTATAAGTTAGTATTCGATAAATTGATAAACAACAATAAAATTTTCAGTCCGAGTTGGAACAATGCAAAAGTTACCTTTTGTAGATGTAAGGTAATCTCTTCTTTTATTACTGAATGAAGCATATAGCTCTCTATTATCACTTCGTTTTTTAAAACATCCAATTTACAACGCTTTATGTCTTCTATATCTCAACAAATGATCAATTAGCGGGTGTTCTCACTAAGCCATTATATCATACCCATTTCCATGATGTCACTAGCAAGATTGGAGTGCAAGAAGTATTGGTTTTATGCTCTTGTATCATTTTAGAAGCCATTGCTTCTTGTACAAGACATAAACATGTAATAAAGAAAAGTAAAATAGAATTGGAAGAGAAAAGAAAACAGAGTTTAAAATCTGGAAAACTTCTCTTTATCTCGACAACTACACATTTTTACAACAGACTAACAGTTATATAGTAATTTACGTAACCGTACGTGATCATTACCAACGATTGTGTCTTTTCTTAAAGTCACGATGTTACACCACACCTCTTCACTTTAAATACACACTAACTTATATATTAATTATAATATATGACCACACTCAATTATAAACCAACAAGAAGTGTTCATCTTGAAAGGGTGCGTATAGAAAATGTATATATTATGGACCATGTCGTAATTTGTACTTAGCACATGCCTTAATCGTTTATTCATTTATATTATACTTATTGATGCCTGATAAAATACTTTCTTTGTTTCAAAATATATAATGTTCAGAGCTACGTATATAGTGATGGATCAGGCGACTCCTAAATTTTTGAGCACTCTTTAACAACCCTAAATGGCACAAAGTACATCTCCACTCCTAATTACTCTTTGAATTCCATTATCTACGGCACATAGGGCAATGAGTTTGGCTCATATGCAAACCAACCCACTTCAATAAACAATGGAGATGAAAAAAATGGTTGCAAGCTCCCCAAACTGCTCTGTTAATCATAACGGTCCATGCACAAGAGCAAGGCCTTGGGGTAAAGCCCATAAAGTATATTAATCATTTAAGGGCATCTATTTAACAGAAAAAATTGTGACGATATAGTGGTTCTGTCTATCATCTTTTCCATCACGTGATGAGCTCGAGCCCAAATATTACTACTTTTTGTATAAACAAATTCACCACTATTTATTAATGGGCCAAAAAAAAGTTTTTGCTTTAGGCAATTAAATGATTTGGATCGGGTCTGCATAAAAACATAGAGCAAGGGTTTCGTGTTTAGGCCAACATTGAGAAGAGAGGAACTTACTTAGAGAGTAATCATCCCCAGGGAGTTTAATTCTTATAGGAAATTAGTAGAATTTCATTAATTTCAGTAATCAAAATTCGTAAATCATGAAACAAAAGCATCATCTTAATCAATCATGTTAACGGAAAAGTGGCAAGAACAGAATATAAGACGTGAATTAGTTTCATTATCTAGTGGGCTTCAAAACTAAATTGGGCTTTAAATAGAGTTGGGTTTAGGACTCATGTGTTATGAATAACTTTTTAAAATCACAGTAAACAAGAATTGAAATTAAGAAGACTTGTGAAACTAGCCTAAATTTTTATAGCACAATTTTGAAAATAGTTTAAATTTTCACAATTCTGAAAATAGTTTAAATTTTCACAATTTTGAAAATAGCTGAAACTTTAAACCTACAATTCTGAAATCCTAAAACTCCGGAATATGAAATCGAAACTCTAGTCCTAATTTATAAACCCTAATAATAATCATTTTATTGCGGTCAGAAAATCTATAATCATTAATCTAAATAAAATGGTATATTTCCTAAATTTTGAAAAAGAGTAACCATTTTTTACTAATACATATAGATAGCCTAGTGGTTTTTGTTGTTGCATCAGTTTCCACATATTGCATGTTATTGACCAGAAAAAATATAAGATTTTTTTTCAATTATCTCATCAAAGAATTTGATTTTTAGTTTTAAATATTTTTGACCACCTTTCAGTTTTCCTTTTGCTGAGAAAACATATTATTAGTGTTTTCTGGATAACAAAAATATGTTGTTGTTGCGTCAACATCCGTGTTTAAATATGTGTATTGTATGTTATTGACCAAAAAAAAGATAAGATTTATTTTTTATATATCCCTTCAAAGAATTCAATTTTTGTTTCTAATTATTTTTGACCTTTTTTTGCAGAGTAAACATATTATTAGTGTTTTCAGGATAATTAAACACACGTTATTGTTACATCAGCATCAGTATCTAAATATGTGTATTGCATGTGGTTGATCAAGAAAAATATAAGATTTATTTATTAATTATCCCTTCAAAGAATTCAATTTTTGTTTCTAATTATTTTTGACCCTTTTTTTAATTTTCGTTTACCGAGTAAACATATTGTTATTGATTTTTGGATAAGAAAAATAGGCTAAATTAGTTTCAATATCCCCATATTGCATATTTTTGACAAAAAAAAAATATGAGATTCTTTTCTCATTAATCCCTTTATAGATTTCAATTTTTGTTTTTAATTATTTTTTATCAACTTCTGATTTCATTTTGTTTAGAAAACATATTTTTATTTTTTTTGGAATAACAAAAAAAATTCTTTTTACAATATCTTTCATTCAAGATTATCTACCATTACAAAAAAAGTTTCCCCATCTAGATATTCTATGTATATAATAATCCATAATTACTAATTAGAAAAAAATATATATATACTATTCTTCACAATTGAATGCTAAATTTACTTCTATATATATATATATACATTTCTTTATTTCCATGAATCTATTCTTAATTATAATGTCCCTTATTAGGTATGATATATATGTCTGGATTTAGATAAAAATTTCCTTAAATTAAATTCAAACACTCAGATCTTATATATATATATACACACTAATACCCCATTCACAAATTATAACAACAAGAAAAAAAAGAAAAGAAAAAGAAAAACAAGAAAAAAAGAGAGAGTCATGACGAGACAGAAAGTGAAAATGTCTTTCATAGAAAATGAAACAGCGAGAAAATCAACATTCAAGAAAAGAAAGAGTGGACTCTTGAAGAAATCTCACGAGTTGGCAACTCTATGTGGTGTCCCCATCTGTGTACTCATCAACAGTGTGTATGATTCGAACACGGAGGCGTGGCCAACGAGAGAAGGGGCTAACAGGATCGTGTCCCAGTGGAACATGCTTCCGCCGATGGACAAGACCAAGAGGATGGTGAACCAAGAGACCTTTCTGCAGCAGAGGATCTCCAAAGCAACTGAGGCTTTGAGGAAGCTGCGCAAAGAGAACAAAGAGCTGGAGATGAAAGAGCTTATGTTTGGTTGTATTAGTGGCAAATTTTCTGTTGCTCATATTAACAGAAATGTTCTTCCAGATCTTGGTTGTGCCATTGAACAACATCTCAAGGATGTTAAGCGTACGATTGAGATTATTAAGACGAATGATGCTGGTGCTGGTGCTGGTGCTGGTGCTGGTGCTGGTGCGGGTGCTGCTGCGGGTACTGCTGCTGGTGCTGGTGCTGATGCTGATGCTGGTGCGGCTGGTGCTGCTGCTGCTGGTGGTGGTGGTGCGGGTGCTGGTGCGGGTGCTGCTGCTGCTGCTGCTGCTGGTGCGGGTGCTGCTGATGCTGCTGGTACTGGTGCTGTTCCAACAGCTAATTTCATGCCTATGCCGGTGGTTGAGATGAATTCTTCTGCAGCTGGATTTTACGATAGGATTCGAAATCGCATTGAGAATACTGTGAATGTGAAACAGACCAAGATGGATTTGGATCTGAATAAGAAACAATGGTGAGCAGATGGGTTGATGTTTGTGGACATCGTGAGAGCGGTCTTTGATTCATGTTTGTTTTTCGTCTTTAATTTATACAGTTGTTTGAGTTGTGTTTGTTTTAGTTACATGTGTGTTCGTTTGACATGTAATAGTATTTCTTGAATAAAATTTCATTTTCTTTGGAAGGGATATATGTCTTCACCAAGTGCTTGGGCTCGGCAGGAAATAAATATCCACTAATTTTCAGATCTTGTTACTCTCGGTTTGGCTCGTTCAAGTAAATTATAGTTGTTACTTGTATTTCACCCGTTTGAAACAAGTATTCGTTATATTAAGAATCTGCAAAAATATCGAATACCCATAGATTACTTGACCCAACTTGTTACTTGCATTGTCCATTACAGAGCTTTAGATATTGTTTTATATTTTAAAATGCAGTCTCGCCAGCCATTTAATCGGCGGTTAGGTCCTTGGTGGCAAATAGCCACAACGATTTCACTTTGTTCGGCCAAAAATAGGATATTTCAAAGTATTTATTGCGTGGGTGCGTTTAAGTTCAAAATCTTATGTTTCTTTGTAAATCTAATGAAATAGGTTAAAAGCCACAAGAATAACAAACAAAAACTGCAAAAAAAAAAAAAATTCTAAAGCGGTGGCAAAAACTAGGATTTACAAAAGTGATTCTCACGAGGAAAAAGATAAAGGTACGTTTGTATTTACATACCTATATATATATATATCGTTGGAACTCAAACTATTAATGTTGGAAACTCTAGTTGTTGAAATCCAATGTTGTAGTTCTAGAACATTGAATTTCAATGTTCAAAATGAGCCATCTCCAATAGCTCACCTCATTTTAAGTTGATACGGTTATAGTTAACACATATACTATAAGTTTGTTTTATTTTTTCTGTTTTACGCATCATTTGTTGTTAATAGTATTGATATATATGATTTTTTTATATTCATATTGAATTGCAGTAAATTTCTTACCGAATTATATCTCAAATGGAGTTTGAACTCGTTAATTGCATGTATCAGCATCTTTTTTTATTTTACTTTGTTTTTGTGTTACTCAGTTATATTTATCAAAGATCAACATGTTAGTCCTTAACAACAACAAAAAATTCATCACATCGGTTAATTTCACATTTAGATTTTTTCGATTCGAAAGACAACTTTCATCGAGTAAGGTCAGAAGACTCAGAACTGGATCTTTCAACAACAATTTCTAGAAAGATTTCGGTCGTCTTCTTTATGCTTTTACTATGTCCGGTTGACGTTTTTATTCCGACCATTTATTCATCTAATTATTAAGTTCCTATGATTCTGCAAATTAAATAGATACTCAAAAAAAAAAAAAAAAAAAACAAGACAAAAAGTTAAAATAGAAAACAAAAATAAAGAAGAAAAAGGAAGAGAGATTTTTGGATGGTTGGTTCTAATACGAAAGACACGAAGGAAGTCATGTCTTGTCCATTTTGACAGAAAGCGTTTTAAAGCCAAATTGATGGGCTTGACTTGATCTTCAAATCATGAATCTGTTTTTTTCAGAACAAATTTCATACAATTATAGCCTACTTATACTCTAGCTTGTCTTTTGTTTGTTGTAGGTCTAAGCATAAATAAACCCTACCGAAGAATATTTAGACCACATCATGAAATAGTATTATAGCACTATTCTTGGATGATTATATGTGTCTTCGTTTCGAAAATGTGATGTGTTTTGAACGGATGGTAAATAGCATAGATCGAGAAATTACATTACTATTTGGTTCGGTTATAGATTTGAACACGTAAAGAAAGTTAACGAATAATATAAGCATCTTCAATATTTGTGACAAATAAATATCTATAAAACCATGTCTTCAAGAATTCTGCTCTTCTTTATCTTTTTTTTTTTTTTTTAATGTTAAGTTGTTTACTTTCAAATACAATTTCATATACCAATTAAAAATGATAATAACGTCCCTAAAATTGACTTCTATAAAAATTTGATATTTTGCATTAGATCCAGCTCAATAATGCTTGTTTTAGGTCAAGAGCTGATAAATTAATAAAGTTAAGCACCATATTCTTAATATCTTGTAGTAGAGTCTCCAGAGATTGACACTTTCTTTATGCATCAGACAAAAAATCTTGGTTTTACGAATATCTCTATTTAAAAGTGAATCTTAGATTATCTTTCAAATCTAAAACAAATAAAAACCATCCATAGCTAGACACAAAAACATGAATCTCTATATTGTCTCTACTTGATCGTATGATCTTCAAGTTAGGACAAAAACCAAAGTTACCCTACTACGATCAGTTATATAATAACATTTCATACCGTTTACATGAACAAGCTAAACTTTGGTTTAAGCGATCTAGGTGATGGATTATGATTTGGCAACTAACCCTAAAGAGAAAAAAGAATATGATTGTGTGTTTCGTTGGTCTATATTTGTATCTTTAAGTTATAACCATAAAATTATGGATTTTCCGCACATTATATTTTTTGGATACAAAACCAATTTGATATGTTATTTTCAAATGCAATATTTATGTGTTTCCATAAATTTAAAACATTGTGGATTCTAGAGTGTTGTTTTCCGTTTTTTACTGTGAAATGATATTATACTCATTCTGTTTTAAAATATAAGGGTTGTTATCACTTTTTTTTGTCTCAAAATAAATTCCATTTTAAATTTTGGCATAAAGTACATGCATTAACCTTAAGTTAAAATAGAATATATATATATATATATATTCAAATTGAAAAGAATGCCAAATATCTACTTGTTTTTTAGGATTAAAATGAAACTGCTAACATCTTTTCCAATATGTGTGAAGTATATCAAAACAACACTTATTACGAAATAGATAAACTAATTTTCTTTTCTTTTTGATAAAAATTTGAGATAAACTATTTTCATAGATAATTTCGAATATTTTTGATATTATCATTCTCAATGACTTGTCAATTAAATTTTCTCAATGTAAGTGAATCTCTTTCATTTGTTGAGACTTGGAAACTAGTAAGAATCCAACCCATAAAAAGTTAAGAAATTACAGATGTGACTGCAATTACAAATAAATATTCGTATCAGTTTATTTGCGGCCTTCCATCATCTAGCATAGTGCGTTGTTGATATAATAAACAGATAAGTTACATTTATTTCTTTGTGCTTATAATATCAAATTTATTGTTTCTTCTCCTTAATTTTTTGTTTTGTTTTGTGTGAATTGATTACTGAATTATAATGTCGCAAAATCCGTAGCTCGAGAAACAGGTTAAGTTTGATTTTTCCAGTTTAGAAAGTCCCGCGACCGATTGGCTATCAAACTTTTTAAGCCGGTTTGATCTAATATCCGGGTGGCCTCAAAACATATAATTTGGTACTTTGGTCCGAAATTGATTTCAGATTGTTTTCCATTTGCTGTTTTGTTCACATGTTTACTATGTAGTGTGTATAATTGAGTAAAAAGTTAGATGCCACTCATCGCTCTAAGTAAAGAAAATATACAAAAATATCAATTTAGTTAGCCAATAGAGATAGAGAGATATTGGCTATGAACAAATCATTCAACTGCAAAGATACTGCAACTAATACTTCCAATGCCTTTTTATAATTCCGATGTTACTTTTAGTAAATACTCCTATGAACTTGAGGCTAATAAAATTTACTTCACCCTCAAGAAAAAGGTGAAGATATGTACCCCGACCATAAAACTACCGTTTTAATTTACTGTTTTGTGTTTTTGGTATTTATTTTTTCAATAACGGTGATTTTTGTCTCTTTTTATTTATTTATTGGAATAAATGTAAATTTTCAATAACATGCAATAATACTAATTAACACATATTATTGGGGCTAAAAATCAAGGTCAGTAAAAAGGATATTAATTAAGTGACTATTATAATATTTGCACCCAAAAAAGTGACTATTATAATAAAGTAAAAAGGGAGAAAATAAAGGGATAGTTGTAAAAACAATTGGCAAAGGAAGGTGAGAGGAAGACAGAAAAGTTGAGGAATAAATGTACCCTTAGAAATGTACCTTTGTGTACAAACTACAATATATGTTGGAAATTAATATCATCCACATGTTGTTCTAGATTCTACAGCTGGCTCCAAATCTTTGTTCTTGATACTAATAAATCTCAACAAATATAATCGTTTCTTACTTGCTATTTACTATAGTAAAAATGTTAGTATGTAAAGTAAAAAAAACAAAATGGAGAACTAATGTTACATACTGGCTACGAAAATCTTTAGTATGTTGTCAGATTTTATTAGATTAAGGACTTGCTGATTTCGCGTTGGTTTTATAGTAGCTAAACTGCTTTCTCAAAGTTTTACAGACGGAAAAATTATCGTGGACTTGTTATTGTAATTTGCAAGTACCTTCTTTTGTTTATAAAATTAGTTGTTAGTGCAAGTACTTACTGGAGTCTATAAAGATAAATAGATAATATATTTGATATAATAGTGCAAGATCTTAACTTTCACTGGCTATACTCGAATCATGCGTAGGGCTTAACATGATGTTCTTGATCATACTAATTCGTTAGTGTTGGTAAAATATATATCAACCATATATATATATATAATGTTCAACACTTAAACGTGTCGGTGAAATTGCATGTTATAAACTTTAAGATGTCGAGTTCATTCAAAATTCAAAATATTAATTGTAGAGAATGCTTTTAAACTACATTTAAGACTTTTTTTATAAACAAATCATCGTAAGGACATGATTACAATACAAAAGAAAACACAATATACATATATAGAACCAGACTAATTCATCCCTTTGGTGATGATCATGATGGCTAGTCATGATGAGATTGGCAAGGAGGGATAGTTTGACGTTCGGACTCAGAGACACGAGAGGCATGGAACTTGGCGATGAAGGCAGAAGCTTTACGGTCAATACCTGGCTCAGCCACCCAATAACGCTTGTCCTCGTCGCTGGCCCAAGCCTTTCTTGTGTAAAAGCCGTCGTCCCACGATGCGTCTGCTTCAACTCTATGAGACGATGACCTTCTTGCTTTAAAGAAGCTGAAGAGCGAGAACTTCTTTCTGTTATTACCTCCCATGATAGAGATAGAACAAGAAATACCAATTAAGATTGAAGAAAAAAAACTTGGTAACTTTTAATGGTTGCGTTAGTTTGATGTGTTTGTGTTTATGTGAGAGATGAGTTGGGGATGTATTTATAGGGGTGACTGAACCATAACAGCTTTTTATGGGGTTTCTTTTTGGGTCCGGTTTGGTTCGAATATTGGTTGGTCCTTTTCAGAAGTTATCAAACCGAATTAAAGTTTGGTTTAGTGTCGTTTCGTTACGTTGTCCCACGTATTTTTCGTGTGTCGCTTGTAATTGACTGTAAATATCTCGCTTCTTATTATTTGGACCTATTCTTTTATTCAGTTTATGTAGTTAGGTTTTATACCATAATTTTTTTCTAATAGATAGTCGTCTAGACGTCTACTCGACAAAATTAGATTAATTACTATTTTGGTGAACAATAGGACGAAAATATTCTTAGATTTTTTCCAAGCTCTCGTTATTATCTCTTTTCTCTTCTGTGTGTGTTTTCAAAATACTTGTTTCTTTCTCATAACTTTTAGCTATTAAACAAAAAAATAATGTAATGTTATATCAATATATACCTATAAGTTATACTATATTTTCACTAAATTAACATTGTATAATTAAGCATGTTTTATTGGTAAATATATGGATATAAACATTATATACCCTATGTTTGTTTAATAAAACATCATGATATCGGTAAATATAACATGGATTAGGACTTAGGGTTTACACATAAGTAAAAGTATATTCGAAATTTGAAATTCTATGTGTAGATATAGAAATTGGTGCTAGACATAATACATGAAATTCAATGATTTTTTTAACTTATGTGATTTGTTTTTAAAATTCTTTGTAATATCTTTTAAACCATGAAAGTGGATTTTAATATTTTTAACTACTAAATTTAGACATTTATAGAATTTCGTATTTCAGATATATAAAATCTAACACAATAAAAATTATTTAAAAATCTGTTAAAAGTCAAATAACTCAAAATATTTAATTGATCAGCACATTCCCTAAAACTCAAAAATTTCTAAAATTAATTGGTATATTAACATTTTATCCTTGATATGTTTTTTTTATAACATTTGTCTTTTTATTGAAAATGAGAAGTTACTGTGGAGTTGCAAAAATCACTCATTACTATATAATACATAATATAACGATTTTTATTGCCGGCAAAAAAAAAACGATTTTTATTTTTATTTTTTCATAATATAACGATTTCACATAACCTAAATTGTTTTTCCTAACAGATTCGTTGTGTGTGTCATGTAATTTCTCATTTAGTACTCTTATTAGCCGATTCGACAGTGTTAGGCTGTTTCTACATGCATAATCCTTTTTTATTTAACCGACTCGACTAGCTTGTATAACCTCCGATATCATACAATATATTAACAAAATGTTTTTGTATAATAAAATTGCCTAACTGATCCATCAGATAACGAGTTATATTTGTATAATTATTTTTGCACTTTCAATTTAAATCATATATACAACCCAACGTAAAGAAAATCATAGGCATTGAGATATTATTCGAGAATCTGAAAGGGAAGATGAAGATTAATTAAGAAACGTTTTAAAAAGAAAAAGATCAAGAAACGTGGAATCTGGTATTACAATCGGACGGTTGCTGAGATTTTATCAACAAGCCCAATCTCAAATGGGACAGTGTTAACATTATGAGTCTTTGGTCTGTCCATTTTATTATATTTTCCATAATTCCTCCGCAAAGCATCCCAAGTTCTCTGTTTCTTTTTTAGTCTTTTCTTTTGAACTTTCTTCAGACATTTTTTATTAAGAGTAATCGAATCAAACAAAAAGTGTGTATTATTGTATGTTTCGCTATATAAAAAAGAGAGTATTATTGTAATAAAAGTCCAAACACTTACTGTTTCTTTGTTGGTTCTTACTTTCTTCTCCTAATTATGCTTCTAGATATTGCTCTCTCAAATTTCAACGAAGTGCCAAACTCTACCACATTTAGAATCTTCCAAAATTTTAGTCAATGTAAATCCCTCTATATGATTAGTGACACGATTTTCTTTTGGCTTTACAGAAACACACTTATTTTTCTATTTAAGTTAACATGTCAATTGTGTAGCGCTGATTGACGTATACCTTCGGACCTTAGTTAATCACATGCAAATTCTAAATTTAAATCCTTTTTTCCTGAAGGTAATATGTTTCACATTTTAATATAAATGGGCATTTGGAACATATGGTTTATGTATTATGTGTGTGTGTGTGTTTACTGTTACACAAATGGTAAACATGTTAGCTAGGCTTTAAATATTTAAGTAAATTAGATTCAGTCAGTAAACTGCAATTGTAACAATTCGATTATTTAACCTATGGACTTCACTATTTTTCAGTCAGTCTGATTTTATTCTCGTTTGATTATTGATACTCTATTTCAAAAAACTCCATATTATAATGGTTTTTTTCCTATTTTGGCATAACTTCGTATTCTTCCTAAAAAATAATCACCTTTTCGATGAGTTCGAGTATACAATTTTCTCCTTTTTATATTTTATGCAATTTAAACTCTACTGATTTTACTTTTGTAAGAACAACACGTCTTCACCGCTCTTTTGGGCTTCTAAAACTGTTTGAATAAAATTCGTATTTATTGAAAAGAAAATAGGACTTTTAATTACATCAACTAGAAAACAACGTACTACAATTCCATACAATCATATGTCAAAAACTCTGTACAACTAATAAATACCATCTGGTGGAGGAAGATAGAAGAGGAAGAAGCAGTCAAAAGACAAATGTAAAGGAATCTGTCAAAGAATAAAACACTCAAATGTTTTTTTTTTATATGACAAAGAGCGTTTCTTCTTTCTTTTTCCTTCTTTGTTGAATATATTCAACAGCTTCAATCTACATAATAACAATTTAACTATTAGTTTTTAATTATTATATAGTAGACCTTTTTTCATACAAATATCCTAATCTTCTCTAGTAATCTTTTCGCCTATAAACTGCATTTTTTAAGCTATCATTAAAGCATAAGTAATCCACCACCAAACAAAGTTCGCTATGGAATTTGACAGGGAATATAAAAGAAAGAAAAAGTTTGATTCTTTTCGGATTTGAATGAGTTAATCTTTATTGGTTTTTCACTTTTGGCTGATTTTGTGGAAATAAAGATACATAATTAATTATAATTATCTTCTCGATTACACCCATAAACATTTGTAACTAGATGAAGTGTTATGAAGAAAACAATACACTCGTTTTGGTGTTAATAATATACTTACAGATGAAAAAAAGTCTACAGAGTAGCAAATTTTTTTTTAATATTCATAATAAACTCGCTTAAAGAAGTTATTTTGTATTGAAAATGAACCACATTAATACCAAACATTAAAAAGCTCACCCTACTATCAATGTGGTTTTTGAAAATCAAAGGCCAAAAGTCCATAACGAAGGATAATTTCAAAATTCTAAAAATTATTTAGTAATTTGAAATTAATTAGTCAAATGCTTTTTAGTTAAGTGGTTAACTCTCTATTTTTGAAACTTTTCCATTAGAATTCGACTCGAGTAAATAGTGTTATCCCGTGAAATAAAGTTTAGACTATAAATTGGATCTTATCAATCCAAATGATGTCAGTTTTTTTTTGAAATTAATTAATTTCATCCGAGACATTCGACCATATTAAAAGAAAATTTATATAAATAGTTTAAAATTTTCTATATAACATAAACAGGTATATATTAGTAATAGCATTTCAAATAAAGCATACTCCAAAGATAGTATATATTTCAAAGTAAAAGTTATCCACTAAGCTCTCTAACCCAATATGAGCCATTACAAAAGTCACCTATCTTTTTGTCATGACCAATCATACGAACGAATGTAAATTTCAACTTTTTAATTTATTTTTAATAAATACTTCAGGAGAAAAGATACAATTTTGAGGAAACAAAGTTCCCCAACTTGTGCCAGAATAATTTCCTTTCAATTTTTACTTTCTCATCAGTCAAAACTTTTTTGAATGTCATTTATTTTTCGAATTAATTGTTGTATGGAAACCGTTTAATCAGATTCATAGGATAGTTTGTTTTGGGCCCAAAATGGGTTATTATGGGCCCAATCGTAATAGCTCTTAGCCTGCTAAAAAGAAAATAAACTTCATCGTCGTTTGTTGTTCTTCCTCGCTCTCCGCCGGCGTTCTCTCTCTCTCTTAAAACTCTCAGGTAAGCTTCTTCAATTCCGATCAAATAGTGCTTTCACCTCCAAGCTTTTTGTTGATATCAAAGCAAAGAGATTGGATAAACCTTATTGTAGGTCTTGTAGAAGCTTCACATAGATTATTAGTCGGAATAGATTTGAATCGCTTTGATGCAGAAACCCTAATTTCATGATTGTACAATGGGTTTTAGGTTGTGATATAGAGGAATGGATATTAGGCGACGTGAAAGCAAGACGGAAGCAAGTAGTAGAGAGAAACGTATTTATGAAAAGGATCAGGTCAATTTCACAATCTCCATTACTGGTTTTTTTTTATTGAAGTAATTTTGTGTTTTGGGTATTTGCTTTATATTAATTGGTTATGGCTTGAAACTCTTATATAGATGAATCAAGAGTCTTTTATTGAGGAGTTAGCAGATGAGTTTAGATTGCCAATTACACATAGGGTAGTTGAAAATGTTGATTTGGAGGACGTGGAGCAAGCATCATTAGATACGAAGATATCATCGTCAAATGTCGGGTTTCGTCTTCTTCAGAAAATGGGTTGGAAAGGAAAAGGTCTTGGAAAGCAAGAGCAAGGTGTGTGTGTCTATGTGTGTAACCAGAATTTTCACAAACTAGTTGATTTATAGTTGTTTAATCTTTTGATCATTTGTTGAGTTGATTTTTGATACTAAGGTATTACGGAGCCTATAAAGTCTGGTATCAGGGATCGAAGACTTGGTTTAGGGAAACAAGAAGAAGACGATTATTTCACTGCAGAGGAAAATATCCAGCGGAGGAAACTTGATATCGAGATTGAAGAAACCGAGGAAATCGCAAAGAAACGGGAGGTATGCGCTCAAAACATATTTGGAAATCACCTTTAACTTTCTCAAAACTCAGATACCCAAAAGAACAGAAAGCAGTGTGTAGTGTATATCTGTGTCTTTTGATGGGATTGATAATATCGTAATGAGGAAAGGAAAAAAAACTGCAGTCTTTTATTACCTGGTTGGTGGCTTTCTACTGCCCGCTTCGTGCCCATTATGACAATCCAGGTCCTAGCAGAACGTGAGCAGAAGATCCAGAGCGATGTAAAAGAAATCCGTAAAGTCTTCTATTGTGAACTCTGCAGCAAACAGTATAGAACGGTGATGGAGTTTGAAGGTCACTTGAGCTCATACGATCACAACCATAAAAAGGTAAACAAAAACTCTTATCCCCTTATCCTTGTTTTTTTAGCTTTTCCAAAGCCTAAAACATCAAAGTGGTGATATTATGCAGCGATTCAAAGAAATGAAAGAAATGCACAGTACAAGCAGCCGCGATGATAGAAAGAAGCGTGAGCAGCAGCGTCAAGAAAGGGAGATGACTAAAATGTCCTTAAAACGTTTCTAGCTTCTGTTCCTTTTACATGTCTTGAAAAATTGTGTATAGGTTGAACTTAACACACATATATTTTTCTTTTTGACTTCTTAGGGCTGATGCTCGTAAACAACAGCAGATGCAACAGAACCAGCAAGAAGACCCAGAGAATGTCCCAGTTTCTACACCGGCTAAGACCACAATTGCACCACTTGCTGTCCAAGATCAGCGTAAAACATTGAAGTTTGGCTTTTCTTCAAAAAGTGGCATTATAACAAAGGTATGTAAAAACACTACTACCTAGTCACATTGTTCATTTACGGGCCGGGCCTAATACTAGACCGACCGGGTTAGCCTTCTTCAACATATGATCACTGAAATTTGTTATCTGTTTCATCTTTGTAGAGCCAACCCACAGGCAGCATCAAGAAGCCAAAAGTAGCAATCGCATCGGTTTTTGGCAACGATAGTGACGAAGATTAAGCTTACATCATGATCTTGAGTATTGTACTTTAATGTAATTCTATTTTATGATTCCTTTCACAGATTTAAAAACAGAACATGGCCTGAACAAATCTTTACATTTCCGTGCAACACAACATTGTCATTCAAGTTTTATTTCGTGTGTGTTAAAAGAACCGTTAAAGTGTGTCACATCTGCGTCAGTACAACAAGATCATTTAACACGTGCGTGAAAATGCTTTGGTTGGTGATCTTCCCATATCACGTGCAAGTCACGTGACTACGTAGAGAAAAAAAGCATTTTGTCACAGTTTCCTAAGTCGCCGTGGCACTTAAAATCAACAATGAAAGCAGACGTTTCCTCAATCCTCATTTCTCATTTCTCATCTTTCGAATTTCAACTTTGATTACTCCAAAGCTCTATATCAATGGGGTCTCTGTCTCCGCCTGAAGAGGCTACAGCTTCATATCACCACCGTCACTCTAAACGTTACTCCTCCTCCAACGGAATCGAATCATCAGTTTCCGATTTCGTCAAACGTCCCAAAATCTCTGCTACGAATTTCATTTCTGCTTCGAGATCGAATCAGAGTTTTCTCATCACGATCCAGCTTTTGCGAGAATCAACAACGGAAGCTTTTCGGTTGTTGTCCATCTTCAATCCTAGCTCTCCAACGAAATTGGCAGCTCCAATTCCTCCGTCAACCAGATCGATTCTACTTCGACGAACTCAAACCAAAAATCTCCGAATCTAGATCCGTAATCAAACGTCTTATCAACGCCTAGCACGACGATGAAGTCTCAATCGTGGATAACGCAACCACAGCTGCAGCTATCGTTCTTCAACAAACAGCTTGGGCTTTCCGTGAAGGACGATTCGAAAAAGGCGACGCGGTTGTTATGCCTCACTAAGCTTACGGCTCCGTTAAAAAATCCGTTGAAGCGTACGTTACACGCTCCGGTGGACATGTCATCGAGGTACAATTACCTTTTCCGGTTATCTCAGCGGATGAAATTATATACCGGTTTAGAGACGGTTTAGAATCTGGTAAAGCTAATGGTAGGAGAGTTAGGTTAGCTTTGATTGATCATGTGACTTCAATGCCTAGTGTTGTGATTCCAATCAAAGAGCTTGTGAAGATTTGTAGATTAGAAGGTGTTGACCAAGTGTTTGTTGATGCTGCTCATGGTATTGGTTGTGTTGATGTTGATATGAAGGAGATTGGTGCTGATTTCTATATAAGTAATCTTCATAAGTGGTTTTTCGCGCCGCCTTCGGTTGCTTTCTTGTATTGTAGGAAATCGAGTAACGGTGTTGCTACTGATTTGCATCATCCCGTTGTTTCGAATGAGTATGGGAATGGTTTGGCTATTGAGAGTTCTTGGGTTGGAACTAGAGATTATAGTGCTCAGTTGGTTGAGATGGGTGTTGTTGAGATGGGTGAAATGCTGGTTAAGTCTTGGGGAACTCAGCTCGGTTGTTCCACCTGAGATGTGTGTGAGTATGATCATGGTTGGGTTGCCGGTTTGTTCAGGAGTGGCGAGTGATTCGGATGTTCTGAAGCTTAGAATACTTTTGAGAGAAAAGTTCAGTATTGAAATCCCGATTTACTTCAGGCCTCCGGGAGATGGAGAGATTGATCCGATTACTGGATATGTGCGTATTTCTTTTCAAGTTTACAATAAACCTGCGGATTATCATAGGCTGAGGGACGCAATAAAGGAACTTGTGAGAGATGGGTTCAAATGCACGTCTCTATATGGTTGATTAAGGTACATTATCTACTCCCATTTCCCGCTAGGTTTCACTCACCATTACTCTGTTTCGATAGTTGAATAGTCTTTTACTGCCAATAAAACTGTTTCTTCTAGTTTCTCAATAATCATCATGTCACACATTGTCCATTTTTAATAACTATGTCGTCTTTATCATCAGCTTAGTCGTGTCGTTATTAGAAAAGTGAAAGAGCATCTATATTGTTGGGAACATTGTGTTATTGTTTTCATCTTATTAGTAAGCATTTGTGAGGCAATAGGAAATGTTACTAGAAACATCATAATACTATTAGTTTACATGTTTTCGTAATCGTATCGCTTATCTCCTCGATTATGTTTTACCAGGGCTTCATCAAGTTTTTACGGGCGAATGAATCATCCTGAAAGTTATCATGGTTTAGGTACCATGAAGCTTCATACGATTGGAAAAAAATGAAGTAGCCTCCGTCTATTTCTCTTACCTCAATCATAAACTTCCTATACAGTAATGATGTATGAGAAGACTAAGCTTTCTTCTAGATCCTTTCTACTCGAATCGCCTGTCAAAATCTCCCTTTTTTACATGTCTCCTGTTAGCAGGTCCGGTAATAAAGTAACAACCGGCACTAGTCAGTGTTGTAATGTCACACGATCTTAAAAGTCCCTAATTTGTTACGTGTATAATAATAATTCGAATGAAATTATTTGGTTAAAGCTCATTCCAAATCTGGAGCGTCTTAAAAGCTAAAAAGCCTTATTTCGGCTCACTCAAAAGGTCAAAACTTCTAAATGAGCAGTGTTGATATATGATGATGTAAATTCATTTGGAAAACATTCAAATTATTTTTGGTCATTGGATGATTGAAACGATTCCTAATCTCAGGTGCATCTTTGTAACTCTAAACCTTTGAACCAACCTACCAAATCTAAATATTGGAATCTGTGAAGCCTAGAGAAAATAAAACACTTCGTGGTCTTCCTCTTGTATGTTTACAAACTTAATTAAAAACCCAAACACATTCTTCCATTATTATCCTTTTAATCTCCTACATTTAGTAACAAGAGAAAAATAATAATTCAAGTTGATCCAAACTCCAGTAACCAAAACAAACTGAATAACATTTTTCTTTGACAAAATATATCAAAATGATGACGAGTTATTTGTCAAAATATATTAACAAAACTACGAAAATTAGGACGAGTTATTAACAAAAGATAAAATAAAAGGTCTCGAGAATCCTTATAGCAAGAGAGGAGAAATTTGATAAATTATGATGAAAGTGTTTAGATTTCTTTTTTATCAGGGAGACACCAACTATGTATCATTAACTATCAAGTATGAAATACAAATAGATAAATCAAGCAATGGTAGCTTGGTGGTAAATATTGACTTAGAAGAAAGTGTAAACCCATTGGTCCTGAGCTCGATTTCCGTTGGGATCTAAGTTGCTATTGTTTGGCCAGAAAAAGATGGACCATCTCTTAGGCCTTATCAGAAAACTCGGAGCTGGACTAGTTGTCGGTATTGTCTTCTTAGGGAATTAGTTGGGTTTTAGTCCAGATACCACCGGTTATCAAGAAAAAAAAAACAAATAGATAACTTTTTTTTGTATATATAAAGAAATCTTGCATATGCTTTTATGATACTTATTAAATGATGTAACTTCTATATGAAAAGACTCTTAAACATAAGAATTATTGGCTCAATGAAATATCAATATTTCAGTGTCAACTGCTATTTCTACAAGGGTATCTTCCTAAAAGAAACAACATGCTATTGAAATTTAAAAGCAAATTTGCATAGACACTTGAATTTCCTCTCCATGAAAGTTGGTTTTAACACCATTGGCTTCTAATTCTATGTGTCTCTAATAGCATAGTGTATAAATTACTCTATGATTTTTGATATTAATTTTGAGTTTTTTCCAAGACATGTGATGGATGGCGAATTTTTTTGAAAATTTCTAGTAAATTAAGATGGTTAGTAGGCTGTTGTTGCATGTTTTTACTAATTTAAGGTGGGTCCGTTTAAAGATTAATCCATCTAGAATCCGTAAATTTAGTATGATTAGGTATGTAAAAATGATTGAACTCAATAGAATGATAATTGCTCAGCTAAATGAGATTGAGACCTAATCATGACGTAGAAATAGTAACTTTGCCAAATTTTGCATATTCACCAATTTATGTGCATAATTGACATTATACATATGTCCAATTACGATTCAAATTTAGTAGCTTATTACCGTTGGTGTATTCCATTAAACTCAAAATCTTGGATAGTTTCACATGCTCAGGAATGGGCAAAATACCCGCACCCGATACCCGAATCCGAACCCGACCCGAAGTAAGCAGTTCGGTTCGGGTACGGGTGTTCTATAATACCCGATCGGGTGTAGATTTTTCAGAATTTGGATATTCGTACCTGATCGGATATATCCGAAGTCATCCGAGATTACCCGAAATTACCCAAAATTACATACTTTTTACTTTGTTTCGGATAAAACACTCATATCCGACCTATACCCGATCCATACCCGACCCATACCCGATATATTTTGATTTTTTACTTAATTTTGATGAAAACACCTATACCCGATCCAAACCCGACGGGTATTTCGGATTTCGGGTATCACCCAAAAACACCCAAACTCGACCCGAAATGTAAAAATACCCGATCGGGTGTAAACCTCTATATCCGAATATCCGAAAAACCCAAAATACCCGATCCGAACCCGATCGGATACCCGAATGCCCAGTCCTACACATGCTTTTATTGACTTTAAAATTCAAATGTGTACCTAGGTTGCACCAAAGTTTAAGACTATTTTCATTTCAAAAACAAAAGTCAGAATCAGATTTTTTTGAGATCTTATTTTCATGCAATTTTAGAAAACAAAAAAAAAACTTTTGAAACGTGATACAAGTTTGTGCTTTCATTTTAGAAATGTGATACTTATCTTTGATATTATTCTAGTTAATAAAACAGCTTTAAAATTAATAAATGATTTGACATTTGTGCACATATTTCAGTCTCATATATCATTCCAAAGACAGAAAAAAATCGGATAACCTCATTATATATATATACGAAATGAGTTAGTTATTTTTAATTGTTTTTTTGCCTAAATTTACACTTACGTGAGACTAAAACTTGTAGTTTAATTCCGTTATGTTTTCAAACTTTGACAGAGGAAACCGAGCAAGTGTACTATCGAACAAGCACCATATCTCGTAATTTTTCTTGCAGACAAGTTGTTTCACAAACAGCTTTTCGACTAATTTTGACGACCATTTGAATTTATTCTCAACGAACCATGCAACTACCCCAAAGACGAATTACAAATGTGGCTCTACACTTTTTTTCCAACAAATTGTTCCATCTTTTTACATAAAATTAATTTTGTTATGAGTTGAGGATTCTAGTAGGCTTCGGTTCACAGCCAAGTGAATATACACAAGAAAAAAACTAAAACTCACTTTTTTCGTCGGTTGTGTGTGTTTTTTTTATCTTTTTTTCTCGTATCAGTCCCTCTTGTTTTTTGTTTCTTGAATGCTTTCTCAACCACGAAGATCAGCACCTTATTTATCTTTTACATGAAAAGTTTAAATGCTCAAGCAATTGAATGAATATAAAAAGAAAAGAACCGAAATAAAGAAGATAATTATCTACTCAGTCGAACAAACACTCAAAAAATTTGCTCGATCATTTAAAAGAGATAAAATATGTCCTATCAAAGTACATATTTCTGCTAGTTATGCAAGTTGTTAACATATAATCGAATTAAAAAACTTTGATCTCAAATATAAGTAATAGAAAAGAGAATCAAACATGAAGCGTGAAAAAGCTTGAGAGTTATTTCATACTATTATCTGTTGTGCACACTAATCTTCATCTCTTATCAATAAGGAGTCTTGATTACAATGATGGTATGGATCATATGTGAAAGATTAATTTGATTAACTGAATGAAGTTCATCGGACTGGAGTTTGAAAATAGTTATGTGGCGACAGAGTTTGAGACAAGTTTTTTATGGAGTTAAATGAGAATGAAGATTATGATCTCAATCTTTGACTTTGAACAATACAATGTATATTTTGACTTGAGATATTCAAAATTTATGCATTAGATTAATGTTGTTCATAGCAGATTTTTTATAAAAGCTACTTCCTCACTTCTTCTCATCTTTGTTTCTTCGCACTCATATCTATCTTGTTCTCATAGGCATCGTCAAGTTCAATTGCACTCATACCTATCATAAGCTTCAGGAGCAAAATGCTCCAAACTTGGCAAATATTTTGATTGTTTGATGGAACCAATGTTTGATTGCAGTGTGTCTAAATTACTTTCTCCATAGTAACAAGATAACAACACAAGAGTAGATATTCTTTCAACCTGGAGTCTGAAATGAGACAAGCTCGAGGTCGAATGCTACACACAACGGGACAAAGATAAGTTTTTCTTTTACATAGAATGAGCAGTGTTGAATCTGAGCATTTATGCAGAGAAAATTCTATCCCCAACCTATGGAGGGAAGCTGAGGATAGCCTTGCTCAGGAGGCGGTTTCAGAGATGGCGGAAGATCGAACCAACTTGTTCTTGATCTCCCACTAACAAAATCACCTGTTTTTAGGAAATTAGAACTTTCAACATCAGATTTCTACAGTTACTAAGCTTAAGGATTGAGAGAAATCGAATGGATAAAAACGAGAAAGCATACGGTTTAAAACTACTTCCTTGTATGTGTTGGTTAAGCATCTCAACATGAGGTGGTTGTGTATTATTTGTGAATTCAAAAAGCAACACAAGACTGAATCTATAATGCGTGTACATGGAGACTTCTTTTAGAGCTTTAATAAGTCAAGAAGAGACCAAAAATCACAAATCAACCTTTACCTGTGGTTCCTTGAATGTTCGTAGGGTGTAAGTATCTGCAAGAATCTCCAAATGGGCACAAATTCTACCAAAAAAAAAAAAAAAAAAAACCATTTACGCAATTATAGCTTTTAGATTGAAAACAAAAAGACAGTAACAAGCTTTACTTAGAAGAATGAACTATTTGTTAGGAAGATGAAGAGAGTTAAAAAAAAACAAACAAAGAGGAAGCTACGAAACACATACCAAGGTAACGAAGCGATTACAGATACCTCTGGGTACAAAATAATTGGAGACTTGTGGATTAAGATCTAATAATTTTGGTATTAAAGTGTTAAAAATCGTTCAGTAAAGAGTCAGAAGCAACCCAGAGAGAAAGAGAAAAGAGAAACCTGAAGGAGAGGTATACCAAAGGGCCTTAGCTCGAAGATGAGGTTTGCTTTGAAGATGACGTTTTCTATCGACTTGAGTATCCTGAAACTCCTTGTCGCAATAATCACAGTAATATTTCCCCGACGGCATCTTTCTCGCAACGACGACGACAGAGTTATATCAAAACATGGAAAATTTTGGGTATTTAACAAGTTTGGAAAGTGAATTACACGATGCGATGATTAATTTTGTAGATAAAGAAGAAAGATACAAAAGCACAAGTAGCAAATTCTTGATTGGCTTTTACATTAATATATAAGCCAAACATAGTAACAGCTCTTTTTTTGTTCTCTACTCATACAACAAACAAAGGGTACATATCATCATCAGATTGTGACATATTCATACATAGAGAGAAAGAGAGAGGGTAAAATTATAGAGAAGTGTTTTGTGTTGTCGTGCTACATTTAGGGTTCTCAGGATATCACAAACCGAGCCAAGGACACTGCTTCCTCGCATGCTCAGGTACTAACTTAGCTACCATCTCCACAGGCACACCTTTCAGCTCTGTTCCACAACAATGACAAGCACAATCTTAATCCATGATTGAAATTTTGAAGTGTCAAGCACAAATATGTTTTATAACCTTTCCAATGAAAGCTAAGGAAGATTTGGAGCTAAGGAAAGGAAGATGTCGTACCGTGAGGCTTGAAGTTAAAAAGCGGTGGAAGGAAACGTCCATTAGGTAGACGTGCGTTTTGATCTCTTAGCTCATCAAAGAATGGGTGGACCAATGTGTCGAGCTGTGACCAGATTTACAATTCAACAAATGCCATGTTAGACAATGAAAGGACCATTGAAAAGATTAACAAAAGACTGTTGTTGACTTGTTATACTTACAGCGGCAGACCGTAGATTGGGAGAGTATTGAAGAAGTCTTGAGACCAAATCAACAGCTTCTGGAGGCATGCGTTTGTGGAAAATCTGTGAATATATGATGTGAAGATATTGTCAGACTGACTTTAACTGAAACTGAAGAAGACAGTGAACATGTTGGTCTGAAGTATATATTGTTTGATTATTATACCTTGTGCCATGGATGAGCTTTAATCTGAGGAAATTTGAATTCCGTGTAGTTAGGGTTCATGCACTTGATTTCTTCCCTAGTAGGTGTTCCCAAGACCTACACAATGCAAAACAAAAACATAACATCAGATCTTACATCAAAATTATTGAAAACAAGAAAATGTTATTTAAGTGAACAAATACCTTGATAATCTCTACAAGTTGATCGACACCACTCTCACCAGGGAACAAGGGCTGTCATGAGCAGTAGACAGATTTTGTCAATCACAAAATTTCAGTTTGAGTAGAACAAAAATGTTTGAATGAGATTTTCTTGCATTACCTGTCCAAGCAAGAGTTCAGCAAGAACACATCCCGCAGACCAGACATCAATAGCTGTCGTATACTCGGTTGCTCCAAAAATAAGTTCAGGTGCTCTGTAATACCTCGAGCAGATGTAGGAGATGTTTGGTTCTCCTTTTACCTGTTTTCCGGAGTCACAATGATCAACAAGATTGAACCTAAACTTTTTCCAAAAAATAATGTTACTAAGAAGAGATTTATTGAACGCACCAATACTTTTGCACTTCCAAAATCACATAGTTTAACTTGATGAGTGTGTGGATTTACCTGTTTCATCATAGATGAAAAAAGTAGCATTAAACATTGAGGACAAGTAAATATTTGGGTATACTGAGAGTTCTGGTTAGTTAAGCTTTCACATACCAACAAGTTTTGAGGCTTTATGTCGCGATGACAAACACCAATACTTCGGTGAATGTAAGATAAGGCCCTAAAGATCTGCCAAACATAGAAGAAACCAATAAGTGATCCCATAAACACACACTCTAAAGTCTAATTAAAAAAATGCAATAATTGATACCTGATACGTGTAAAGTTTGACATATATGAGAGGCATTCTCTGGTTCAGTTTGTTGTAGTGTTTGATAACACGATGAACAGTTTCAGGGACGTATTCAAGAACAAGATTAAGGTACAGCTCGTCTTTTTCAGTGGTTGAGAAGAAGCAGTGTTTCAAAGACACAACATTTGGATGATCAAGTAGCCTCATGGTTTGAAGCTCACGGTTCTTGTACCTCCTATCTTGTAAAACTTTCTTTATTGCAACCGTTTCTCCTGTCTCAAGACATTTCGCCTGAACCATACAAGAAAAACAAAAGGAATCCAACTAAGTCAACCGATATATAAATTATCATAGAGAGAGAGAGCCCGAGAGAGATAACAGAACAAAACTCACTTGGAACACAACACCAAAAGATCCATGTCCAACAACACGTTCAGCCATGTAGCTAATCGTCTGCATTTACATTTGAGGATATTAAAATGTATTGAATAAGGAATCAATTAAGTTAAGAGATCAAGAAGAAGCAAGAACCTGTTTTGGTTGACCGTTTCTTCCACCAATAGTAGTCACTATTATATGACCAGTCTCTGTTCCATTTCCATCAACCACTGTTGCTTCCATTTCCTAACAATCAAAAACCCATTTTAGTTTTCTATGAAAACATACCAAAACTATGAGTAAACAACGCATTTGAAACCTTACTTTATCGTCACGAATTTTCATGTCATTCATTTCTTCAGGCAATTTATCAACAGCAGTAGCGTGAGAAGTAGAGTCTCTTGCCCCACCGGGAATAGGAGCTATCCCCACTGATGCCATTTTCAAGCTAACAAAATAGTTTCTTTTTTTTTATATCTCACTCTTCACAAGCTCTTAAGGCTGCAACAATATAACCACAGAGAAACAATTTGTTATTAGTTTAATACTTTAATCAATTGTGTAAAAACTTTTAGTTGCTTACTAATTCATTCAGATGAAGAACTCACTCGTTTAATTACACTTCATACAGAACAAGAAATCAACACTTAGACAAAAACTCATTTTATTACATGTGTTTAATTTCAACGAAGAAGAATCTACTTTTAACAAATGAAAATTTAGAACTTTAAAAAAAAAAAAAAACTTTTACGACATTTTGGGACATTAATTACCAAAAGAATGCAGGAGATAACAACAATAATAGAACCTTAATAGGAAAAAAATTATTTTTAACGAAAAAAATGAAATTTCAAAAGACCGTAACATTATATAGTAAGAAGATCTAAACGCAGACCACAGAAATCAAATTAAGTTCGGTGGAGAAGAAAGAATACACTAAATAAAATGGAGGGAAAATTCAATGATAAATCAGAGTGTAGAGAAGTAGATCTGAAGCTCAAACACCTCAAATTTAGGTAGTTCTAACAAAAAAAAACAGAGACTCTAGAATTGAAGAAACAGATCTCTTAAAACGTACCGATAAAAATCTAAAATCTCAGATCGAGGAAGATGAAGATCTTTAGAGAGAAGAAGAAGAATTAGGATATGAAAGAGATCCGTACGATTAAGGATTTATGGGTTTGATGATGAATCCCTCTCTCTTCTCCAACTTTTTTTTTTTTTTTTTTTTTGGTGAGACGAATTATAAAATTTTATTTTATTTTATTGTGTTTCGACTCTAATCTCCTCTCTATATTGGTAGCTGGCTTCTCGTGAAGTGTATGCTATAATGCGTTGGAGACAAATGCTTTTATATTGTAAATTTGTAACAAATAAAATAAATTTTATTGATACAACATTGGCAAATGGATAGTCTTCAAGTGAAAAATAAAAAATTGACTCTTCGAAGTTAGTAAGAAAGATTTTTTTAAAAAGAAGTTACATTGGGTTTGGTTTTTCTCTTTTTGAGTTTTGACCATTCAAAGTTTTTTTGTTTCTACCCCAAGACAAACGAGATAAGGATTATGGAAAATACACATAGAAACCATTATCTTAATGGCGATTAACAAACAAACCCATCATATGTTTTTTTTGAATTTTTTTATCGAAAAGATTACTATAAGAGTTTATCTTAGTCCCGATTAATGGGTAGTTTTGTCTTTTAAAAAATATGTATGTGTGTATGTATATTGGATACAAGAATATACCAAGGAGACCAGATGATGAAAATGGGCCGTTGGGTCAAACGTGTCGGAGAGGTAATAAAATGAAATTAATCAACGACCACTTTTATAAGATGAGAGACCCTATCTAGTAACCTATCTCAATAATTCATCCAATTATTGGATTATATCCCTACTACATTTAATATACTTGCCAAAAATGTATTCTTATTTTATCCCATGGAGATTGATTCATTGATAATAAACACAAGGCGATCTGAATTCAATGTGGAACAAAAAATTCTATATAAAATCAACAAGGGATTTTTTTTGTTAGTGGATTGTGTTTGACGAAATATTTTAAACTTTCAAAAAGACAAAATCCGAAGCCAACTAGGCCAAGTAATAAAAATATTGTCCTTTCAGTTCCATAGAGAGGAAATATTATTCTTACTAATTTCTGGACGGATTTAGTTATAGTATTTTCAGTATAGAAAACAAAAAAAGAAAGAGGTAAAATTACATAGTCAATCACATGCATAGAAAACACACCGTCCAGAATCAAGATCTTAGACTTAAAATCATGTCTTAGTCAAGAAAATTTGACATTTCAATTCAAACTCATTTAACTACGACTTCGAAAAGGATAAATTATAACACATTTTATAAAAGGAACATAGCGTCTCTGACCCATTTATCAAATTGAAATGCGAAAAATCTTTCTTCTAGTAAAAAGCAAGCCAAGCCTGACTTCAAGATTTTCGATACATTTTCTTCTTCAGTCAAAACAGTGGCTTCTCAATAAAGGACTTTTCTATTCTCATATTTCTAAAGTTGATTTCTTCTTCTACCAATAAACCCTAAACCGGGTTTTGTCTATGCACAGCTTCGGGTAACAAACTGAGGAACACGGCCAAGTGGTAAGAGAATATCCTTCATTATCTCATACTCTTCATTCCCAATTCCACTTCCTTCCAAAATCTGAATTTTTCTCACCAACACAGAACAACTTCACTTAGATTTCATTCACCTTATCATGTTCGAATTAACTGTGACTACTAACCTTGTTTCTGTTGGATATAGATGGTGCAATCCGTGGGATACGCAATACAGACAATGCTTCTAGGAACAGAAGCACAATCACTAGCCATTGTTCTACCCTAAACGATGGAACTGCACCTGTCAACGACATTGTCTCCAACAAGCTTCCCTGCTCAACAACAAATCACAGCACATCGCTGAGAACTATATAAAATTCCCACAACAAAAGTTGGAGACGAGATTCTCATGTGGAACTTGATAACGAGCTTGGATTTTCAAATATATATCTACCTATATAATATGATTTCCTTCTATCTACATTTTACAAAGATAGAGGTGAACATATCTCTAATTTCACTAGAAACCAGGCTATTTGGTTTCTTAGCTACGCCAATAACAGAGTAACTCGATGAAAAGGTTTGGAGAAATACCAGTCCCTTTTCTAACTCGGATATTGCTACAGGCAGCCTGAGATCAGTAGCCACTCTAGGTAAAGCTCTTGCAAGAGACCCAGCAACTGTCTCCTTGATCTCTGAGGAAAGCCAATCTCCCATGATAATCCTCCGGGGGTACTTCTTCCCGTTAACTGATAAGAACTCCTCGTGAGCAGATTCATCCTTCCCATATATGTATGCCAGCGAAGATGATGATACCCAGCCAAACAGTAAATCCCACATCACAGCAAAACTTGATAACTAAGGAAGGAGGAAGGCCAGTGACGTTAATTCCACACAGTCCTAAAGGGTAAGTTTGTTTAAATGCTTACAAGAGACTTACGGTGAGATTGAAGCCCTCTGGTGGTCCATCAACCCAAGATTGATCACGGTCAAACAAATCAGAATCCGGAATCCCGGGCTTATTTGGCCACTTCAGAAGAGTTGGTTCTTCTTCAGTCATTTCCTCCTCAATATGCTCCTCAGTAACCTCTTCATCAAGTTGATGTGCACTTGGAACCAAAACTATTCCAGCTTTCTCAGCTACATAAAACATAACAAAGTCAAATATTTACGAATTTTAGGAAGTCCACAGCACATGGACTCCCAAAGTGTCTAATAGCTTAAATAAAACCCCCTATGAACTTACCAGCATCACTTGCATCTGAATCTCCTGAAGAAACAGCTTCGGCAGCCTGGCTCAATGCCTTTGCACAGGCTTCTGCTAACACAAGGCGTGATACACTATTGACATCCTCTGTATTAGTAGAAGATAGGTTAACATCTGATGTGATATCATTACTTCTAACCTCACAAAGATCACGACAACCATCATTCTTATCAGCCCAAGTAACTGATCGATTAATCTTCTTAGAGCCAGAAATTTTAAGGCATGATTTCGTGATGGTTTTACTTGATGAACACCCATCCTGAGGTTTAAGTCCCTTGTAGGTTTCAGTTGTAAGAATTTTATCAGTATCTTCACAAGAATTAGCATGGTATTCAATGGAAACAATCTTTCCAAATTTTTCTGGTTTTGTCCTTGAACCCTTCGTATTAGAACCAGAAGAGGATCCTAATAAAGCATTTTTCCCGTCCAAAGTCTGAAGACCTTGTAGGTGGCAACTTAAAGGATCTTCCATTGAACATGGTGGCTGCTTCGACACACTATATTCTACGTTGTATCCATCATTTGTCGTAACAGAGCTCGCACAACCCATCTCATCAAACCCAAAGCTCGCTAAATCGATCCCATCAAACCCAAAATTCTTCCTCTTCTCCTTTTCTCTTTCACGCACATGCACAGTAGACTTTAAAATCCTCCAGATAAACAGAGACAACTGTAGCCTAACACATCAACATTAATGGCCTAATAACCATCACAAGATCTCAGGCTCCCCAAAGAATAAATAAAATCATTCATGATACCATCCAAATTCATTTAAGCAAGACTAAGTAACATATACCGCTACATATCTTAGAGCTATTTTGGTCGTAAGGCCTACTACTCTTAAAAGCTCCTTAGTGCTTACTCGATTTCTTTTTGGTGGGAGGAACTACAGTTTGCTCTCTCACAACTGTTTTCCCTTCGCCAACCTCAGATTCCTTTACAGGAGAAGCTTGATTGGTTTGTAATGGAAGCTTAGAAACACTATATTCATCAGGAAAAATAACTGTGCTAGTGAGATCCATCTCGCTAAATGGCGAATCCTCATGCTTTTTCTCTTGTTTACTTTGAGTAGCCTTGGAATCTGCCAAAACCAAACTTATATTATAAGCAACTACATTGATCAACCTCTTGCGAACTGAACAATTTGCTCAATCCATAGTTTCATCATCGAACTTACCATTTTTCCATTTCTTGATTTGCAATTGCTTCGATCAATAGGAACATAACCTTCAACAGCATTAGAAGGACCCATCCATTGCTCTAAAGACAAATCTCCACCTCTCACTTCAACATTCTCACGAATCGTAAGCTTAGAAAATCCCAAATCCTCATTCACACTCAAAGAATCTTTCTCATCCAAATCACCAAACAATCCCAAAATCTCGTTCAACTTCACAGTATCAAACTCCGAGGTACGAGCTTCTTGCAAAGTCCCTGAAAACGCCTTGCTATCAATCAAACAACCCGCAGAGCAAAACTTTATAGTCTCCTGTATATCGTAAACCTTATGCTCCTTCAACGAAATCCGATATTTTCCTCTTCTAGAAACTTCGGAAGCGAGGTATCTCCGGCAGAGAGGATAACCACAGAGCTTAGCGATTGTTCGTTCCGTGACGACATCTTCGTAGTCTGATTTAGAAATTAAGTTCCCCGCCGCGAAGAGCTGTTTCTGATCAGTGATGCCTTCGAGCATAGCGAGCTGAAGCTTGTGAACCGCATCGTTAATGGCGATTACTTGATCTTTTGCCATTTTCTAAAAGGTGGAAGTGAATTCGTCAATGAAACGATGAATTAGGTTTTTTCACAACGTAATCAGTTGTTTTTTTCCCCCAAAATTTGTGGCGCAGACTTGAGCTTTTAATCAGAAGGCCAAAATGATGAAAAGCGAATCTGAAACATCTAAATACTTTTGAGTTCTGGTCTCAACTCTTAAGCCAGGCAAAAGGCGGTTAACATTGTTGGGCCGATATATAAAACTATAGGCCGATAGATAACTATGTGTTATTCAAAAGTGTGACTCAAAGGTGAAAAACATGTTATTCCAAAGTTTAAGGTGTTTAGGTGAATTCTCAAAATATTATATTAAAAATAAAAAAATTTAGAATTCTCTGATTTGAAAAAATATATTCAAGATCGGCTGTAAAATAAATCTTTTCCTGAAATTTTAATTTTTGTTTTGGTTTAAAACTTAGTATATAGAATTAAAATTTAAAATATTTTCATATTTTTGGTGTAAAATATAGACTACTCTTTTAAGAATAGTTACAGGACTGGCCACTCATATTTTCAATCTTGGATTTGGGAAAGACAATTTCACAGGCACATAAAAGCCTGTTTGGTTATACAACTTTGCGGAGATCGGCTTAGATCAAGCCACTACATGCAAAATTTTTGACTTTGGCACCAATGCTTGGAGGTATGTCACTCCAAGCTGCTCATCGGATTGTTACAATTCCATATCCTGTGTTTGTAGATGGGTCGCTTCATTGGTTTACCAAGTGTGAAGAAACCAAGGTATTATCTTTCGATCTTTACATTAAAGCAGTAAAGCCTTTCAAGTCGTATCTAAAGCCCCCTTTGCCACCAATCCACATCGTTAGGACATATTAATGTGCAACCTTGACAACCGCTTGTGCGTATCCAAGATGAAGTGGCCCAACCAAGTGATATGATCATTCCATTCAAGCAACAAAGCATGTAACAAAATGTCACTGGCACCTAGGTAGCACGGAACCTTCGTTCAATGTCCGCTTTACGTTTCGGAATCAGAATCAGATTCGAAAACTTTCGGAATCTTGCATCCATGACGCTTCCAAAAATATCCTTCTAAAAATGTGTTGGAAACTTGTGCTTCATTTTGGAAGCTTACACTTCTATTTTAACAACTATTAATTTTTTATATTTTGTATTTAAAAATCAAGAATTAATATAGTAATTTGTGATTGTACATATCATTTGTTTTATCTATAATAGAAGTTATTTAAAGGTTTATTTGAATTATGCAAAATGTTCAAAGTGATTAATTTGATTAGTTGAATAAGAATATTTCAAAAAATTTAAGTATAATGATTTTTCTTTTGAAAACATAGAATTCTAATGAATATAATGATTTCGAATTTTTTAAATTATTTTAGTTGAATTTTGCAAAAATGAGACATTAAATTTATGTTATTCGTAGCAAATTTTTAATACATTAGATGTTTAATTATATGTACATATAAATATATTGAATTTATGTTATTAATAATAAATTTTAATAAAATGTAATGTCTAATTATATATTATATGTATATGTAATACGCTACATATATATAAGAAGTTAACTGTTTTTTTTTTATCGTTTTCTAAGTCGAACACTGTTGACACATGGCCTTGGAACCAAATCATATGATACTGCTTACTCGGCTGAATCCATTGGATATCCTGTTTGTTATTTCCAGAGTTTGTTCTCTATTTAATAAATTTGATTATTGTCTAAGAAAAAAGAAGATGAGATTTCTCTTTGTTTACCTCGAAATAGTAATATGCAACATTACCTACTACTGCTACTATCTGCAACTACTGCATTTACACACAAAAATAGTAGAGTTCAAGATCAAGAAATACAAGAACTCATCTTTTAGAAACAATCACTAATATCAACATCGACATTGACACGACGATCTTGAACCCTGAAGTATCCCAGAAGTTTTGGTTCTCTCCAGAAGCCGGCTCATTCAACTGTTTCCCTGTAATCTGATCTCTTAGTTCTTTGATCGCCTTGTCTCGCCTCTCCCCCGCCTGCATTTCATTCATCAATCATACAATAAACCATTTGGTTTCTCATATATATCAAGAAAAGCCACAATCTTTAGACTTTACCCTTTGTAGCTTTCTTGTCTGGCTACGAGCTTCTTGCAGACAAAACTCCAGTTTCAGGACCTTCTTCTTCAATTCTTGATCTGCTCTTCTTTGTTTCTCCAACTGAAAATGGTCATTTATCAGTCAAAGTTTGAAACTTTCCGACAAGAAAGAAAGAACACAATAACAAGAACAGAGATATGGATGTTGCACCTGGGATTCAAGTTCCTTAGTCTTGAGTTTCCAATGAGCTGACATTAACTTTACATCATCTTTTAGTTTTGCAATCTCTTCGTCTTTTACCGCCAATAGCTTGTTCATTCTCTCAAAGTTCGTTGGAGAAACCTCTTCCAGAAGTTTCCTGAGCTCACATTCTGTGCCTTTCCCAGACTTAGCAACAGCTTCAGTTATCTCACGCTCGATTCTCATAACTTCTTCTCTCAGCTGTTTCTGAGAACATTCTCTTGTCCTTAGATCTCTCTGCAGATTATCAAGCTGATGGCCGAGCTGAGTTACTCGGTCTTCGTGTTCTTTTAGAGAACGTGTTTTGTCGTCAAGTTGTTCTGTTAGCGCTGAGCATTGAAGCTGTGCGGATTGAGCAGAACCAGCGCTTGTTTCTGCAATTTCCTTTGTTAAAGCTAGCTGAGATCTCAAATCGTCCACTTCTTCAAGAAACTGTTTTCTCAACATAAGATTAAAACACATGAGAGAAACATTCTTAGAATGAATAATCCATTCCCTACTACCTCAATGATTCTCAGATTACGTTGGCCTGAGTGACTAAAGCAATCTTATGTTCAAAAGTATCCAAATTGTCAAGAAACATTCAGAAGAAAAGGTAAGCAGCTATACAAAACATTCGATTACCGAGCAAAATCCTAAATAAATGCATTATGTGCTCAAGAAAGTAATGTACCTAGACCTGGATTGATTAAACCCTTTTGATCAGTAATTGAAACTAACAGCTTTTTAATACCAGTATCATTGTCCATTTGTACATCTTTGATTTTACATTTTGAAACATCAGAAATGTAAAATGACCCAATTTGTGCATTTCATCACAAAAATATAACTTTTCAGGCCAAACTAGAGACCTATTTTATCTAAAGATCAGCTTATAACCTTTGACCGAGTCAGGACAGGATTCCAAAATCATTCAAGGAGCTCTTTTTGAAAAGGTGAACGCTTCATTGTCCATTTTACTATAATAAATTTGAGAATTAAACACAGTCAACTTTTTTCCACACTAAGCTTCATCTACTTTACTATATATCTAAAGGTCCATTGATCCAATTGATCCAATATATACCAAAGTATAATGATTATTTCAGAAAGTTGAAACAACATATAACTTTTCAGTACACCATATAACAAGACTTCTCAAAGCCCCAAACTTTTCAAATAAACAACATCAAATTTAAAGTCTTTATGTTATATATTATAGATCAAAAGTGTTTTGGGAGAATAAACAAACCTTTTCAGCAGCAGAAGTTGAAGCTTCAAGCTGACAATTTCTGTCTTCCAATTTCTTCTGCAAATTACAAATCTCCATCTCCATGTTCTTAGCTTTTTTCTCTGCTTCCTGGATCAAACAAAAAAAAAACAAATCTTTTCTCTTCCGATACACAAATAAATAAATCCAAAGTTGAAACTGGATTTTCGACCCTACCAAAGCAGCAACAAAAAGGTAACAAATCAAACACAATCGAATACTTAGGATTAATAATAAAAAAGACTCACTTTTCTACAAAAGCTTTCTTTAACAAAGAACTGTTCTTGAGAAACCAAACGACCTCTCACTTGCTTCAGCTCAGCTGCCATAGACACCACGTTTCGCCGGAAACTCTCTTTTTTCCCATCCAAATCTTTCAAAAGCGGATCCACCGTCGTTTTGACGGAATCTGACATCAGGGTTTTGTCCAATTTCTCATAAAATTACAAATCTGTTTCAAGCATCAGATCAAATCTCAGAAAACTCTCAAATGAAGAAAAAACAAATATTCAATGCATGTGAACAAATCTTAAATTATTAACAAACATAAGAAAAAAAATAGAGTTGACTATTTAAGAACTTTTAATGAAACAAATTTAATTTATATTTCTTCAGAGCAAAGGAGTTAAAAGACGGCGACTTTATGTGTTTAATAGAAGCTGAGACTTCTGGGTTTACTCGAGGTGTTTTTGGTTAAATTTTCTCGGGAAAATTTCGTCGGAGAAAATCAAGTGTCGATAACAATCTTCATGTTGAGTTTATTATTTCGTGACAGAGGAGAGAGAAATGGGGGAAAGGAAACACGTAAAGAGAGCTAACAAGGCAGTCAATGAATTCAAAATAAAATGAAATTTGGCTTATTTGATGTGTGAGAGGGACAGATACATCTGGAAAGATAAAGATTAAAAAAAACGATTATTATTTTCCACTAATTATGGGTTAAATAATTTATTGTTTTATGAAAGAAAATTGACTTTGAACTTCAATTTCCTTGACGTAAAAAAAAACTTCAATTTCCTTAATATTAATTGAAAAACACACTAAAATAGCTTAAAATGTTAAATATTACATGTCATGTTCTTACAAAAATAACAAACGAATTTTTTTTTCCTCTCTTTAAATATATAGTAGTTAATTACTTTTTTTTTTTGATAAAAGGCTATAGTAGTTAATTACTTCCCTCTAAATGTTTCGATATTTGCAAACTACAACGTTGAATAAAAATGAATTGGTGGGAGAATAAATATTCCCAAAATACTTTTATTTTTATTTTTGTTTGACTACTACAATTAGAGTTGTATTTGTACTTTTCAGTAAGACTTCAAGATGCTTCAGAAAACTATGCATAGACCATTTGAGAATTTAGGCTTCAACGTACGAACCATCAAACAATTGAGATTTTTTTGAGCTTATTCATATGTGCTTATGGTGCCTAAGAGACATGATACAGACACCATAATAAGAGATCTAGAAGCTTTATCTCAGAATTAAAAATGTTTAAAAGGAATCGAATAAAAGAGGAATGGTATGAACTACCACATTTCTCCATTCATTTGATTACCTTTTGCACGAAATTTTTATCCCAACTAGCTAATAAAATAATCCAAAAATGCATGACAAATTAGAGAAAATTTTATTTTCACCAATTTCCTTTATTCCCAATATAATTATCATTTCTTAACAAAATTATTCCATGTTATTATTCTTGCTTTTTTCCCTTTTTAATTAATTTTCTTTTATCAGCAAACACTCGCTTTTTTATTCATAAAATGTGTATTTGTGGTAGCTATTTGGAAGTAGGAATGATAATATTTTATAGGGAAATACATGAGTCCTATAGTTTGATTAGAATTATTTGCATAGGATTTAGAGATAAATGTGTATGTTTGTTTGTGACAAAAGAAAAAAAATTGGTCACTGTCAATTACGCAAGAAAGTCTTTATCAAACAAAGCAAAAAGTATGCAAGAAAGTGTGTCAATATTTTACCCGATAAAAACAGAGCGACAAAACAACAATGGGAGAAGATAGTACCCAAAAATATGTCTCAATTTTATTAAAAGGAACATGCTTTGGAATATGAATTAGTTTATTAGTTGTGGAACTGGATTATGGAGAAGGTGGCCGTGTTTAAGGGACAATGTCGACATAAGAGAAATAGGGGAAAGTGGTCTTAGGTTCGGATTGTTTATACGTTCAGTTTTCGGCTCGGATTTTCCGAACCTCTAGCTCTAGCTCCATCTCTAGACATAAGCCGTTTTTTTTTTGTGTATGTCAGTATGTGAGTTTATTTCTGAGTTTTCATGTGAATAAAGTTAGATATAAAGGTAAAGCGAATATCATTGGTTTTTGGATGATATTTGTGAATTGTTTCGTTTCTAGTTTTTACCAGATGGAGTATTAATTAACATTGAAAAAAATAAAAGTGTGAGAGAGTCGAAGAGGAGAATGAAACATTATTATACGTATATTGACAAGTTTATTTTGTTGTAAGAAAGACATACGAATAAAATATGATTGCCTTGAAGAATATGGATCTAATCATAATCAAAACCTACTCACGCACCACCGAGTAAGGAAAAGAAAACAAATTTTATCATAGGGAATCTCACCAACCCCAATCTTCATTTATAGAGACAGAGTTGGTTTTATACAATCGCGCGCACACACAAAACACAGAAACAGAAGAGAATATGGCGTTGGCTCTTCGTAGACTCTCCTCTTCCGTGAAGAAACCCATCTCCTTTGTCTCCACTAATGGCGTTTCCCTCCGTTTTATGGTAAATCTTATATCACCATATGATGATTCACGCTTATATTCTAAATCTCACCTCCTTGTTTGATTCTGATCCGTTATTAATGCTTTTGTGTTTCAGTCATCTTTGCCATCCTCAGCTATGGGAGACTCGGATAAATCTCATTCTAGTGTATAAAAATCATTCCTTTTTCCTGTTTTATATAAAATATTGATGGCAATTAGATCGGATTGCATCATATAATAACGTTTTCTTTAATCAGTGGATAAAGCAACTGAATGCACCATTAGAAGAAATCGATCCTGAAATCTCTGATATTATCGAACTAGAGAAAGCTAGGCAATGGAAGGTATTGGTTTCTTCTTTGTGTTTGCTGAGATTATTCAAAACCTGGAATCTTTTCTATATTTTGATTTTGGGATATGGATGTTGCGAGTATCAGGGATTTGAACTTATACCATCAGAGAATTTCACATCTGTGTCGGTGATGCAAGCTGTTGGTTCTGTAATGACTAATAAGTATAGTGAAGGTTACCCTGGAGCTAGATACTATGGAGGAAATGAGTATGTTTATATACATCTCCTTCCACTTTACTTTACTTTACACTTGTAAATATGTGATGCTCAAGAGTTTTTGGATCTTATCAATTAGGTATATTGATATGGCTGAATCATTGTGTCAAAAACGCGCATTAGAAGCTTTTTCATTAGATCCTTCGAAATGGGGAGGTACGAGTTTTGCCATGGTTAAACACATCCTACTAGAAACCAAATTTATTAATGGTGACAATTAAATGACATGAGCTACTCCTTTTTGTAGTCAATGTGCAGTCTTTATCAGGATCACCAGCTAACTTCCAAGTTTACACCGCATTGTTGAAGCCTCATGAAAGAATCATGGCACTTGACTTACCTCATGGGGGACATCTTTCTCATGGTTATCAGGTACTTGCAATACAGTTCTCCTATAGCTGTGGTCAGTTTTTAGCTTCCTTTCTTATCTTCTTGTGGAATTGATATTGTATGTTTTAATTACTTCTATGCAGACTGACACGAAGAAAATATCTGCTGTATCCATCTTTTTTGAGACAATGCCATACAGATTGGATGAGAACACTGGTTACATTGATTATGATCAGGTTGGTTAGTTAATTGCCAGCTTAGCGTAATGCTTAAACATTTTATCTTTATCAAATATACTATTGAGATATGGGTTTGGCACACACACGCTTTTCTTTTACGTTTCTCATATGCAGTAAATAGTTTTGAAACCAAATTTTATTTAGTTGTGATATAATTGTTTGCAGCTAGAAAAAAGTGCTGTGCTTTTCAGACCAAAACTTATTGTTGCGGGTGCAAGTGCTTATGCTCGTCTATATGACTATGCACGCATTCGTAAGGTAAAATATTGTCTCAAACTCTTGAGTAATGAAGTATAATGTGCGTTGCAATTTTCAAGATTATGCATGACAAATTTGCAGGTTTGTGACAAGCAAAAGGCAGTTATGTTGGCTGATATGGCTCATATTAGTGGGTTGGTTGCTGCTGGTGTTATTCCTTCTCCTTTTGAGTATGCTGATGTTGTTACGACTACAACTCACAAATCGCTTCGCGGTCCCAGAGGGGCTATGATATTCTTTAGGAAGGGGTTAAAAGAGATTAACAAGCAAGGGAAAGAGGTGAATTCAAGTTTCCATACTGTATATGAATATCTAATTTTCGTAATCTTTGATCATATGTTGGTTGTATCTCTACATGGCAGGTCATGTATGACTATGAGGACAGAATTAACCAAGCTGTTTTTCCTGGACTACAAGGTGGTCCACATAATCACACTATAACGGGTCTAGCCGTTGCTCTAAAACAGGTTTAGTCATCAAACTGTTTTTTTAAACTGTGTTTTATTGTCTAATATGTACCAATGAACTCCTTTTACTTTCTAATTAAGGAATAATCTACAATTCTCTTGGTCTTGTAACTTGTTTATGATATTCTGACTTATCTATTTGTTTTATTATAGGCGAGAACACCTGAGTATAAGGCTTACCAAGATCAAGTTCTCCGTAATTGCTCAAGGTTTGCTGAGGTGCGATGTGTTTGCTGATTTCTTATTCTTAGTTGAGTAGTTAGTTGATATGTCTTAGATATCCTGTAATGTATGGAACAACTGTGTATAAGACAAACTGTAATCATCTCATTTTTTTTTTTGTAAAATGGCTTGTAATTGCAGTCATTGCTAGCAAAAGGATATGATTTAGTGTCTGGAGGCACTGAGAATCATTTAGTCTTGGTGAATCTAAAAAACAAGGTACTTCTCTTCTTTTTATTATTGCACAGCAACCCTTTGATATCAAGATGGAAAGGTTTTCTTTACTATTGGTAGTAAAGAACATATCTTAACGCATGAAATTTGTTTTTAGTTTGATAAAACTAAAACAATGATGGTTTCTTGTTTCCCGTATCCATTATGTGATGTCATGATCTGTGGTTTCATTTCTTACTAACGAGATGCTGATCGTACCAAACAAGTTTCAGTGTTTGATTTTGTATTGTGAACCATAGTGTTGCTAATTTTCTTTGGTAACATATATGATGTTGGAAATTTGGGTTTTGCAGGGAATAGATGGATCAAGGGTGGAAAAAGTATTAGAATCAGTACATATTGCAGCAAACAAAAATACTGTTCCTGGTGATGTTTCTGCCATGGTTCCAGGTGGCATTCGTATGGGTAAGACTCTTAAATGAACACTGAAAGAAGTAATGTGCTAGTATGTTGAAAAAGTAGTAAATGTTCATAGAGACATGGTACTCACTAAGAAATTCTTATTATGTTCCGATTTGTTCTTATGATGATGTTGTGGTTACAGGAACACCAGCTCTCACATCAAGAGGATTCATTGAGGAAGATTTTGCAAAAGTGGCTGAATATTTTGATTTAGCTGTCAAGTTGGCCTTGAAGATCAAGGCCGAGTCTCAAGGTATATATAAATACTCGATTGGTTCATTTTTGTGTCATACTCTTTGAAAATTGTCGTTGAACTAGGGTATCTAAAATGTATTGCAGGAACAAAGTTGAAGGACTTTGTAGCAACAATGCAATCAAATGAGAAAATACAATCAGAGATGGCAAAGCTGTGTGAGATGGTGGAAGAATATGCTAAGCAATTCCCAACAATTGGGTTCGAGAAAGAGACAATGAGATACAAAGAGTAGTTTCATCAAGTGGATTGACACGTTTCCACTTCTCTGATGCTTTTAGGTACATGAAACACTTATTTAGCTATGAATAAGCTTATTTTTTGAAACATTTGATCGGGACTCATTATGGGGTGATAGTGAAACTGTTTGCAGTGATCTTGTCTGCATCTTGGACGAGAAGCGCGGCCAATGGTCTAAGAGTATTTCTGAAACTAGAGTTGAACTCGAGAAATGGCACTCTAATGTTGTCTCTTACCCTGCTTTCCTTTCGTTCTCATATTTATCTTTGCTTGAGTTGGTTCATCAATTAAAAAAAATTGTAATGCAACTGTTTAAGGTTGCTCTGTTGGATAACTAAAACTTGCCACAAAAAATTGTAACGCAAGGTAAAATAATCTTATGCTGGGAGAGAACAGTTGATGTTTTTGGTGCATAACATCAATGGCTGCGAGTGTCAAAGTTAGAAATGTATCTCTCAAAGAGGACAAGGTTGATTCTGGTCACAGTTTCTTGATGGGTAAGAATACAAAAGTTAAGTATTTTTTTTTTATCTTTTCATCATGTCAGCTTATAAATCAAATCTTTTGATTTGGTTGGTGATGGACGATACTATTGAGAGCTTACATGACTGCAAACCTGTTTAACTAATGGGTTTGATATGTTTCCCTTATTGTTGGTCATTGATGGATCCTACATGCTAGACTGGCTAGTGGTGTGTCCATAGACCCTCATGAGAACCAATAATGAGATAAATTTTCTTCCCTAAGTTATCTGAAACAAATGTATAAAACAATAAACAGTTTAAAATCGATATTGCTATTAAATTTAGAAAACTGTACTCAATCGACCAATAAGCAAGAATAGTTTCTTAGTGCAGCTAATCTTTGATTTTTCTGATTATTTATGATATTTCTCCAAATAGGAGAGAGTCTTTTTATTCCGGCGTGGGTTTAAAATCACTTTAGAAAAATTTTCTTTGAATCCTCTCTATAAAATCAATTTCCCTTCTTGGCTTGAAGTATAAAATCACTTCTCTCAGTTTTCCTCTCCTTTAGAAACTAACATTTTTTTTTGATAAATTTTAGAAACTAAGATTTAAGATCAAATTTTGTTCAATATCAAAAATTCTAAATTTCCTTCTTCGAATCCTCTTTATCTCATTGACTATAAATATTTCCCAGTTTTACATAAACTTATCATTTTAAGACGATAATACATGTTAAACTTTAAACAAAACAAAAAAAAGTTGCACCAAAATGTTTAAAATTTCTGTTGGTTCATCAAAAATTTTCTCAAACTTTAAAAAAAAATTTTTAGGAGGTTTTAAAAAAGTGTAGTGAACCTTCTTAAATTCTGCATTTTCTCAAATCATTTGTTTTTTTCCATCCAAATATTCGGTGAAAAAATGCCAAGAGGTTAAGGAGGTCTGACATTTCAAGAAAACACACTTCTAAGCTCTAGTGGAACACCACAATGTTTTATGTAATATAAACCGCACTCCATAGAATGAGCATAACAAAATTGCCCCGTTGATGCACGTCTGTCTCTTCCAAGTAATCTTGGCGCACAATACATACATACATGGCACATACGTAGAGGGTGATATTCCGTTTCCCAACCACTCTTTATACTTTTCGCACTTACAAGGTTGGTCACGACAAAATCCCAGTTGTTGGTCTCCAATCCACCCCAGAACCTTGCACCATGAATCATTCCACAATAGATCTTCCCGGAATGTTGCACCCCTAAAAAACGAAGTAACAAACCCATCATTAGATAGGAAATATTCATCAATTACATGCCGACTTTGAAATTTTTGAATGATCACATGGCCAAACATATTTTTGATAACTGCCTCATTTAGCTGGTATATTCTGGAAGTTTTGAGTTGTTTAAAGTGATGAAATGGAAGACCGTCATCTTCTTCCGAAAGATAATCTTCATCCGAAACTTCCATTTCTATTGGGCCGACCTCTGCCTCTTGAGTATGACAAGCCAAACCAGAAGATTACTTATCAAATTAAAAATGAAACTAAACCAGAAGATTGGAAGACAAACTAGCCAAACCAAACCAGAAGAATCCAAAAATCAAACTAGACAAACCAAACTAGAAGAATCCAAAAATCAAACTAGCCAAACCAAACAAAAAGAATCAAACTAAAAATCTTTAAGCCAGATTAGAGAATACTTATGAACGCAAAACACAAACCATAAATGAGTGAAACTAGATTAGGAGTTCTAAGATGGAATATACCGACTTCGATGGGAAGTCACCCACAACCGAAAGAATCGGTGATAAGGCCCATGTTTGAGATGAGTGAAAACATCCAAATAGCATATGATTAATCTTTTCATCATCCCCTCCACATCTCTTACAAATTGTTTCACAATTAATTCGTCGATGGGATAACTTAGAATTAACTGTCAAAGAATATGTGATCATCCACCATATAAAATGTTTTAGTTTTGTCGGACAGTGAACTTTCCAAGCTTGTCTTTTAAACACATTAAAATTTGGACCCCAACCATTATTGGGCCAAAGAGATGAGTCATGAGATTGAACGAGTCAATATCCTCATTTAACCGTAATATCTCTC
This sequence comes from Cardamine occulta, assembly GCA_028015245.1. Lineage (NCBI taxonomy): Eukaryota > Viridiplantae > Streptophyta > Magnoliopsida > Brassicales > Brassicaceae > Cardamine > Cardamine occulta. The sequence continues at coordinate 9,945,804 of CM051385.1, forward strand.
AGATTTTGTTAAATGCCAAATGTAACTATCTTATAAAAATATGACTAATATCAAGACTAGGAGTAAGTTGAACATTCATTGGATCAATAAATTCTTGGAGTATGGGAAGATGTCATTTCTCTATTATAGAGTGACACTTTTATTATTTATAAAATAAACTTTTAATTTTTATATGTTTTATATTATATTTAAACACTATTATTTAATAATTTTTTAGTTATATAGTTAACTAAATGTAAATAATTTATTTTATATTAGCTCATAAAAAATATTATTAAACAGTATTAGTTTATTTCACACTTCAAAATGAATTAAATGATCATTCGTGAGAGGAATACAATAATGATTATGTTTAAAAAAATTTAGGAGTTTCTAAAAGATGTTTAGATAACCTTCTTAACTATTGTGGAACTCATTCAAAAATCTTAGAAATGTTTTGAAAAATATATTTTCTCGAGTCATTTAGTCATTTTATTTTAAATAAAAATAACTTTAAATTGAGTAAGATTAATGAACAATTTTAGTAAATTAAGTATGGTTTCAGTGAAATTTTCAAAAGCAATTATATTTTTGGTACTAAACTTGTCAATGTTATAACGGTATTTTATATTTTTCTTTTGAAAATAGTGACAACTTATTTTATTTAAAAAAATATAATTTAAACTTAACTTGCTTTCAAATTTCTCCTAATATTTCAACTAGCTACGAAAGTCCACAATGATGGAGGGAACAACTATCCTCCTTTTCTTTTCAAAAATAATTAAAAAGTTCAAAAAGAACCATTGACAGATCCCAATATTTCCAATCACAGCCGCACATCTCGAAAATGGTCTTACTAAATGAATCTAAACCGTTGAATTTAAATATCCACCGTATCAACGGCTAATAAGCAGTCCAGAACAAGATCTGTAAAGTAAACTCACATGCACCATATTAATTACTCTTAAGCCAACCCATCATTTCCACCATAAAAGCTTCCTTTTCCGCAATTCGCTAAATCACACTAGAATCTACAGATACACTTTCACTTAGTTGCCGTCGATTCCGATGTCGTCAGCTATCCGATGGTGGCCGCTCAATTTCACTTCATCTGGATCTGAGTCAAGGTGGTTCTCAGGCGTTGGTTACGGACGGTGGCTGAGTTGGCGTCGACCGGAGCTGAGTTTATTATCCGTGGTGGTCGATGACGTTGTGTGGAAAGTAGTGACGGCGTTTGAGTCTGTGGCGTTGGTCTCTATGCTCTGTTTCTTCTTCCTCTTTTGTGGCTGTACCGTCTGATTTTGTATTTTTGTGAACGGTGTTAAACTGTTAATTGCCGGAAAGTTTTGGAAGTGCGTTTCTGAGTTTTTTTTGTGTTCTAGTTTTAACGTCCGTTGCTCTACCGTTAGTTAACTGCTTCAACGTATGCTTAGTGTCACAATGGCGGAGAAATTTATGTTTGTGTTCATCAAGGAGGGAGGCACGTGATTCTCATTCACGAGTCATGTTTGGGAAGTTTAGGTTTCGAATCTGCCAAATTAGAAATATATCTTTGTTCTACTTTGACTTCATTTTCTCTGTTATATTGGAATTGGATGACGCTATCAACCAAAAGAAAATATAATTGCTAAAGTTGAAATCGCAGTGGGAGTTGAATTGAAATGCTTTTGGAAATTGTAAACTACTTCATATTTTCTTATTCTTCAACGATTTTGAATTTTTTTTTCTTTAAACGGGAAAATATATGATTTGTTTTTAATTAATCAAAACCGTAATAAACAGTTTGATTTGGGCTAATGGGCTTGGCCATTTATATAAAAAAAAATCGATGAGCATTTCCTCCTCACTTTCAAAGAAAACGACGTCGTACTAATGAAGTCCATCAGAGAAACTAAAAAAACCCAAAATCTCGACGAGACGAATTGTTGTACACTGTTGAGGAAAAAAAGCTCCGATAATGGCGTGGATTCGACTGATACAGAGCGCGAGATCTGTTCTAAGTGCAGCACCACCGTCGTATACTCTAAACCTCCCTAGATTCTATTCCAAATCCGCTCCTTATCCCGGTAATTGTTTTCTTTATTTGTTCAATTTTTGATTCGGAGCAATGTCGATGCACAAATTAGCGTGGAATTGGCTGATTCGTTACCTTAGGTCTGTTGGAAGTTTCATTAGTGTAGAGGCTTTTGATTGAGCTTAGGGTTCGAAGGCTAGTGAAACGTATTAGGTGGAGTTTTAAGAATTAGTGAGTTCTAAATTGTTTCAGTAGTTAGAAACTGCTAGGTTTTAACTACTGATTGAATCGGCTGAAAAATGAATTAAGACTAATTGTAATCTGAGTAGTGTTATTTTCAATGATCATATGCTATTCTATTTTCATTTTCTGTGGTCATATGCAAAATGATGTATTTACAGTAGACCATAGATACATCTCTGGATCATCTAATAGTCTCTGTGTCTGTTAATGTTTATGGTATTTCAATTGAGTCAAAATCTGTGTGTACCGGGTTTTGTTTGATCTTTGTGATATTGTAGTGAAAGTTGGAATTCCTGAGTTCTTGAGTGGGATTGGGGGAGGTGTTGAGACACACATTGCTAAACTTGAAACTGAGATAGGTGGTCTTCCGAAACTGCTTGTGACTCGTACGCTCAGACTCAAGAAGTTTGGCATTCCTTGCAAACATGTGAGTAATCAAGGGTCTATTCTTAATTCTTCTGTGTAGTTTCATAGATTTCGATGGGGGCATTCGGTTACATTATTGTTGCAGATAAATTGGGTACTTAGGGTCACATGTTCAAGAAATTTTTAGTATTGGTACGAATGAAACATTCTGCTTATCTTGAATATGTTTGTTAGTGAAGTAACTATACTAATCAAGGAGAACAGAAGAAAAAGATGAGTTCTTGAACTTTTCAGGCGCAGAGAGATTGATTGAAATGTATATACCTATAGGTCATCTGGTCTTGGAACTTTAATAATTTAGCTTGTCATTGATATCTCACCAAAAAAGCATGAAATGTAGGCTGGTTCACACTTGGTGTCATTTACTAAGATGTATTTCCTTTCATGTAAATGTTAATAGGTTTGGTGAACAATACCATCATATGTTTGGATTTGTTGGCTTAATTCTTCATTTCTCTATTTGATGCGATCATGATATTTTTTTGACAATTCTAAATTCTGTTTTTGCAGAGGAAACTCATACTGAAATATAGCCACAAATACAGGGTAGGGCTGTGGAAACCTAGAGCTGACGCCATAAAGGCGTGATTGATTAAATGTTCAGTTGAATTGTGAGTCTTTCTCATGCTTGGTTTTGCTAGTAGTTTGATCTAGGCATAGTAATGTTGCCAATTACTTCAAACACAATATCTTTTTTTCTGCATTCATGTACTTGTTTTTGAAGTGTTGAATGTATCTTCTTGGAGAATCCGAAAGGCATAACTTGTCTCCATCTTTCAAGACTGGCGTAAAATTACCCGTTTTGCCATGTCAAACATTCTCATTTGATTTTGTAAAAGAATAGTAGATACTGACCATTTCTGAGACTAAAGAATGGCCAATCTCAATGCATAAGATGGTTTGTCTCTGGATATCAAAGTTTGGTATGGTTTTGTCGGTTAACATTCTTCTCCTCCCTTTCTAGTCTGAATATCAAATGTTTCTTTTACTCTGCTACTATACCGCATTCTCTTCTCTGTTTGTATACATAATCGAACCAATCGTCATTTATTCGAATCTAGCCGTAATATACCCTTTTCTGGCACTATATAGCATACCTTAAAGTATGCTTTTTATATAAAAATGAGTTTGATAATATAATAAGATCAGACCCTGTTATAGCATGCCATGTGTCAATATATAACAAGTGATGTATGTTTTTATAGTAAGCTCTCAGATTCCAAATTTACCATCATCATATTTTCTTTCTTTCCTGATGTAGCTCTATCTTCGCTTTCTCTTTCTATTTCTATTTCTCTCTCAATCAAATCAAAACCTCATCTCTGAACCATTTCTTCTTCCCGGTTATTGGAAGAGCAGATCTCGTTTCGTTTTCCCGCGATCTGTTTTCTTTTTTTTTTGTTACTTTCTTAGATTTTGTTTTTGTGTGTTAAATCAAAAAAACAGCAGAGAAATGGGAAGAGGAAAGATCGCGATAAAGAGGATTGATAACTCAACGAGTCGTCAAGTAACTTTCTCAAAGCGAAGAAACGGATTGTTTAAGAAAGCAAAAGAGTTATCGATTCTGTGTGATGCAGAAGTTGGTGTTATCATCTTCTCCAGCACTGGCAAGCTCTACGATTTCTCCAGCTCTAGGTAAGTAACCTTTGGTTGACTTTTGGTATTATTGGTCCAAGTTGATTGATGATTTGCACAAATCAATACTAAATCTTGAATTTTTACAATTGATTTCTTCTTTAGTTGTTTAATTCTAAACCGATAGTAATTAAGAATCGTAAATCATTAATATAAACATCAATTTAGTCTGTTTTATTGCTGAAAAATCACTTCTTGGTTGGTGTTGACTATATGACCAAAGTCCAATACGATTTGTTTGTGATTCATAGATTTTTGTAAAATGAATATAAGATTGTGCTTTGTGAGTTTGTATGTTGTTGAGATGGAGGACAAGGAAGATGTAGAATCCGGACAGGACTAGAATGACTTGTTAGTGTTTGTTTTGTCGAATAATACTAAATTTGGTAGCAACTTTTTCAGAAGAGGAAAGAGGGAAGAAAGTGGTTAGTAAGCATAAACCACTTTTTTTTTATGACTTGTTGGTTTGGTAGAAAGAATCGTCTCTTTTGAACTAGTTGGTGGGTCGATGTACCTAAAATGAGCTGCATTATCTACTTTTAACATTTTTAATACACAAGTGGGGAACCATTTTCTGATTTCGTTGTCATACACAATCATGTTTTTTTCTATTAAATTATTTAAGTAGGAAACTCCTCATTTTAATGCTCTACTTTCAACTTGGTTTTTATTTAATGATATCTACGAGTATAGGCTTTCTTTTTGGGAAACATTTTACGAGTTTTTATAATCATCAATCTCTTCTGAGTTTCTACTTTAGGAGTTCATTCAATGGTTCATTTGAATATACTTCATTCATAAAAAGCAATGTCTCACTAATCTATATCTATACTGTGGTTTATGATTAGAGTTGGCCAGATTTACATCAATTTTGTGTCACTTCTCTCATTCTCTGCTTAAGCTTCATATATCGTGTTGCATTTTGGTTATAGCAAATCTGTATTTTGAGTGCAGAGAATCCCATTTCCATATAGGCAATGATGGCTTTTAGGATAGGCTAAATCTATTTAAGTAGAAATTTTGCCACTGAAAGATGTAACGAGAAATGTTGCAGTGGATGTTGTTTGGGTTACCTTACCTACCAATCACACTCTGCAGATGAACAACTTCTTTTTTTTGTTGGCAGCATGAAATCGGTAATCGAGAGATACAGCGATGCCAAAGGAGAAACCGATTCAGAAAGTTACCCTGCTTCAGAAATCGTGGTACTCCTCTTTTTGTTCACTCTTTGTTACTCCTCCCTATGGATTTGAACGAGTCCAATTTAGGAACTCAATTATGTAATTGAGTAATGAATAGACAAAACAAATTACATACTAAAAGTCTAAAACAGAGAGACTGTTGACTTGATGCTTTTGCTAATGTTAGCCTATTACAGTTTCATTAGCATTTCTCAACTTTTAACTCCTCTTAAGCAGATCTTGATTTTGTATCGGACTTGCATACATAATGTAGCATTTTCTATTTCAAGAATCCATTCTAGACTAGAAATACCTTTTTTCTCAGTTTCAATCACCTGAAAATCATTTCTCTTATATCCTAGTTCTGGCAAAAGGAGGCTGCGATTCTAAAGCAACAGCTACATAGCTTACAAGAAAACCACCGGTATGTTTTGCATTTTCTGAGTTCGTCAAACACTCTCGACAGTAACAACAACTAGAACAGGGATTAATGTACTAAAATGCAAAATGATAACATATATATTTCAGTCCAAGGCTAGAAGATTTTGCAGAACCCAAAAACTATCCTACCATTTGCATTTTTTAAATAGGAATTGTCGATATTAAGAATAAAAAGCGAAATGGATAAAGAGTGTTTACCACTTCTTAAGTTTTTACCATGATGCTGGATGTCTTCCAAAAAATCACCATTGTATCTCCTACCACCTCCATAAAAAGGGAATAACCAACACTTCCACACTCCCCATTTATTTTATTTTTTGGTGAATTAAGAAATGTATATAATAACTCTGGAAAAGGTATGCATATTCAAAAGAGCTTGTACTTGACAGGCAAATGATGGGGGAAGAGCTCTCTGGACTAAGTACAGAAGATTTACAAAATTTGGAAAATCAGCTTGAATTGAGCCTTCGTGGTGTACGAATGAAAAAGGTTTTGATTTTGTGACAGATATAGTCATTATTTTGGTACTATTTGGAAAAAAGTAATGGATGTACTCTTATCTATTCTTTCTTTTCTTGACTTTGGTAGGATCAAATGTTACTCGAAGAAATACAAGAACTCAACCGAGAGGTGAGGACTCTGGTTACCGTGATATAGATATTTTCCACCAGTGTTGGTACGCGCAGAATGCTAATTCTGGTTTTATCGGTTGCAGGGGAATCTCGTGCAGCAAGAGAATTTAGACCTTCACAAGAAAGTAAACCTAATGCACCAACAGAACATGGAATTCCATGAAAAGGTATCTTTTGGATTTTAAGAAGTATATGGGAGCCATGATTATATTTAAAAAGCTCGAACATGTTTTATCTTATTTGAGGATAATTTGTGTCTATTCCCCCAGGTTTCAGAGGTAGAGGGTTTGACTAATGCAAACAAAGATCCTCTTCTCACAAATGGTCTAGAAATGAGAAATAACTCGAGCGAACTTGTCCATCTTCAACTTAACCAACCGCAGCATGATGAGACGGAGGCGAAAGCTATCCAACTCAGCTACTTTTCCTTTATTGCATAATATATTCAGTGCGCAAACTACACTTATGCTGACCTTGTCAGAATCATATCTCAATTAACTATAGCAACTTCTGAGCAAAGCAGACATATGATCAGATTGCAATTCATTTCTATCAATTACCAGCTTTGTAATGTTTTACGTACTCTCTTTATGCAAAGAAACTTGGTTATCCTGGTGATAAATGGAGATGAGATTCTCAACCATTTCAGAGGAAACAAATGAGCGCCAGTGTCTTGCCTGGTTGTTAAGAGTCAATCTTCATGTTGATATATATTACACGATGAAAGAGTTGGTCTTGGCCGGTTTAAATGGAATTGTCGAGATTCATACTGTGTTTTCAAGTAGAATAATTAAAATTGGAAATGAAATGGGAGCTTAGATATTTGTTGAAGTGGAAACTATCATCACTGTTTTCTTTAATATATGAGTTTATATACCAAAACAAACAATTGTTTTAGGGCCATGCAAAGAAGTTTCAAGAGGCCCAAAAAAATATTAAGAAGCGCGAAATCGAAACAGGATGAAAGTAAACCTATTCACATATGAAAAAATTACTCAAACTTCAATTGCTAAGAAATCAAACAGAAAACACCAACAAAAACTCTAATTCGCAACTAAATCCGAATTTTAAAAATAGAAACTCGATAAGCATGACATTCGAATTAAGCCCCTTAAAGAAGAGAGACTAAAGAATTGCACAACTATATCTAAGAAAAGAGATCAAACAAGAGAAATTTAACCTGAACCAAAATAACCCCACTAAATGGTTGATCTATGATCTTGTTAATAGCTTTCCTTATTTTAAATCGAAACGTATATGATTTTTTATTATGGAAACAAAATCTTCAAAATTTAATTAAACTTCTTTCAAAATTTGTAAATAAAATAATTATTTCTGGTTCTCTTTTTTTTTTAGTAAATAAATAAATAAATTAGAAACAAAAATATTACTAAAAAGTGAAGACTAATTAATAATAAATATTTTTTGTTAACAAAATTATATGAAAAAAACTCCACGTCTGACGCAAGAAAAAACCTAGTTACAAATTTACAATTCAAATTTCAATATGGTAAATTGGAAATTGAACAGTTCTTAAATGTAACTTTGACTATCAATCCCTATATAATAACACATCAACCTTTTCCAATCCACAAACAATTTTTAATTTTTTTCTTATTGGGTGTCTAAAGCATCCAATTTGTTTTACCACCAAATCATTAGAAAGAAAACTTTATATATCAATTTTCTTTTGCAAGACTAGCATTGAATCCATCCCACATAAGAATTGCTGCCCCTCCCAAAAAATTCCACCTAACTACTTCAAAATGCCAAAAACAATTTTTTACACCTTCTTTCCAACAAAACACCAAGAAGAATATATCGATCCAACAGATGCTAATTATCCACTATTTCCTCAAGAGGTTGAGATCCGACCCATAACCCCATTCCTTTGGGAAATTCTCAAAACCCTAACAATCGATGAACTAGGGGATGGATGCAAGTTCCATATTCCATCTGCGCAAATCGAGGATAATGTGTTGGGGACTCTTTCACAAGAAGACTTATATCGCGCAAATTTTGTGATCCGTGAGGTCCCAGCAAAGGTGAAAGATCTCGATACAAACACAGTTCACGATGTCATACTGTGGAAATATCCGCATCAAGATAATTTCTACATGCGTAGATGTTGGATCGAAGGATTTGTGAAGAGGAGGAGGCTTATCGTTGGCATGGTGGTTGGTATGTATTGGAGTGTCGAAGATAAAAAGTTTCATTTCTCTGTGTTAGAGTGAAGTGAGTGAACAACAAATTATAAACATGTTTATTTCTTTTTGTTTTTAGGTAGGATTGGTGGGGGGGGGGGGCTAGAAAGAAAAATTTATATATCAAATTTTTTTACAAGGCTAGCATTGAATCCATCCCATATGAGAATTGCCGCCCCTCCCAAAAAAAATCATCTAACTACTTCAAAATGCCAAAAATAATTTTTTACATCTTCCTTCCAACAAAACACCAAGAAGAAATTGTCGATCCAACAGATGCTAATTATCTACTATTTTCTCAAGAGTTTGAGATCTGACCCATTTACCACGTTCCCTTGGAAAATTCTCAAAACCCTAACAATTGATGAACTAAGGGATGAAGACAGTCTTCCCATACAAAGTCACAAATCCTCAACTAGAATCTGCTTATCATTTCCTTCAAAACGATTCTGACCCTTCTCCAATTCAAAGAAAAATTTTACTTTCAACAAATACACCACCAGTTCCTGCCACTCCTCCATTAATACCTTCTCCGCCCATAAGTTCACCAGAACAAACAGCCCCTCAAATACCTCATCTGCTTGCTGTACGTCCTCCGTCACATAAGATGGTCACCAGGTCACAGCAAGGCATCAGAAAACCAAAACAAATCTTCTCTTTACACACCGACTCTGTTTCTTCACTTCCGAGAGGATATAAACAAGCACTTATGGATTCAAACTGGAATCCTTCCATGACAGATGAGTATGATGCTTTGATAAAAATTTTACTTGGAATTTAGTGCCTAAACCTGCAGATGCAAACATTGTTAATGCGATGTGGCTGTTCAAACACAAATACAAGGCAGATGGTACATTAGCAAGATATAAGTCACGACCGGTGGCTAATGGCAAATCACAGGAGCAGGGGATAGATTTTGATGAGACGTTCAGTCCAATTGTAAAACCAGCTACAATTAGAGCGGTTTTGAATTTTACATTTGAAAGAGACTGGCCGGTACATCAACTAGACGTTCAAAATGTGTTTCTTCACGAAAACCTCACCGAAACAGTTTATATGCACCAGCCGCCTGGGTTTATCGACAAAGCTCATCCAGATTATGTTTGCCTCCTAAACAAACAATCTATGGCTTGAAACAAGCACCACGGGCTTGGAACGCGAGATTTGCGACATATATCACTTCCATGGGGTTTAAACAGAGTAAAAGTGATGCATCATTATTTGTTTACATGAAAGGCACGGATATTGCATATCTCTTATTATATGTGGATGACATAATGCTCACAGCTTCATCAATGTCTCTCTTACAGCAGATCGTGACTACTCTCAAGACAGAATTCCCAATGTCTGACCAAGGCAAACTAGGTTTTTTCCTCGGTATTATAGCAGAGGTTAATGATCATGGCATATTTTTATCTCAGGAGCAATATGCCTTGGACATATTGTTAAGAGCTAGAATGCAAGACTGTAAATTTCTGTCTACTCCCGTAGATTTAAGCTCAAAGCTCAAAAAAGAAGCTGGACCAAAAGTGAAAAATCCTACTCTTTACCGAAGTTTAGCTGGAGCTTTGCAATACTTAACCTTCACACGACCGGACATATGCTATGTTGTTCAACAAATATGTCTTTTTATGCATGATCCAAGAGAAAGTCACATGCATGCCCTACGCCGCATACTACGGTATATCAAAGGTACAAAGAAACAAGGTATTCAAATCTCTAAATCACCTTCTGTGAAGCTTACAGCCTACTCCGATGCGGACTGGACAGGGTGCTCTGACACTAGATGTTCTACCTCCAGTTACTGTGTGTTTTAGGAGACGCTTTGATTTCTTGGTCCGCCAAACGCCAGAAAACGGTCTCCAGCTCAAGTGCTGAAGCCGAATACAAAGCTGTTGCAAATGCAGTCTCAGAAACTTGTTGGCTACGCAACCTCTTACTTGATCTTTATTGCCCTTTGTCTCAAGCAACTCTGGTGTTTTGTGACAACATAAGTGCTGTCTATCTGACCACGAACCCGGTGCAACATCAACAAACAAAACATGTAGAAATTGATATACACTTTGTGCGAGAAAAGGTTGCTAAAGGAGAGGTTCGTGTGCTTCATATTCCAGCTTCTCACCAGTATGCAGACATATTTACAAAAGGTCTACCAACATCATTGTTCAACAGGTTTAAATACAGTTTTGGTGTCATTCAAAGACCGACCCTGCAACTGAAGGAGGGTATTAGATAGGGAATATTCGTATGTATATTCTAGCTAGAGTCATTCCTAAAATATAGGAGAATCCCTCTCTTTGTACAATGACATGTGTTATATATTTGAGATGTGAATACAGAGACTCCGGTAAGGGAGTATTTTCAGTATCGAACAGAAGGCAAGTTCCATATTCCACCTGCGCAAATCGAGGACAATGTGTTGGAGATCCTTTCACAAGATGACTTATATTGTACAAATTTTGTGATCCGTGAGGTCTCAGCATAGGCATAGGCGGAGCCAATGACCAAGCATAGGGGTCAAATGACCCTGTGGATTTAAAAAAAAAATCAATGAACTTCTATCAAAAATATTAGATTGACCCATGTCAAATATGAGAATTGGCCCTTGTAATTTTTTACAATACACTACATACAAAATCCAATATACTTTATTTTAATAAATACTATAATTGACTCCGATGTATGGATTTTCTGGTTCCGCCACTGAGCAAAGGTGAAAGATCTCGATACAAACACATTTCACGATGTCATATTATGTAAATATCTGCATGAAGATAATTTCTCCATTCGTAGAAGTTGGATCGAAGGATTTTTTTGCAGAGGAGGAGGCTTATCGTTGGCATGGTGGATGTTATGTATTGGAGTATTGAGAATAAAATGTTTAATTTCTCTATGTAAGAGTGAACTGAGTGAACCACAAATTATAAACATGGTTATTTTGTTTTGTTTTAGGTGGGGGGGGGGTGGGGGGGAAGGGGGGGGGGGCTGTTTACATCTTTTAATCAATATGACTTATAGTCATAGTAAAATGTGTTAGAATTTTATTGTTTTATTTTTCGGTTTAAAAATAATCGTGTGAAATTATTGTGATTGTGTAAAATTATTGTAATCATTGATCATAAATGGAAATATTTGTGTATGACTCTTAATTGAATACATAGTTTTTTTTTCCAATAGTAATGTATTTTTATATCTTAGAGCTTTTAAATCTAGTTGTAAAAGCGTTCAAAGATAGATGAAGCTATTTAGAGTTAATACAAAAAAAAACAAAGTTTGTTGAATGATTGTTGAACAAGCATGAATATGAATCTAAATTAGTTGCTTTAGAGTGGAACAAAAATATGTTTTAAGTATATATGATATCATAACTTATAGGCAGAACCATCTTATAGTATGTGCAAGTGAATCTGTTGAATATAAGATGAAAAAAAACGGTTACGCTAATAAGTTATGATATCAAGTGATTACACATGTCACATCAAAAATTCTTTCTTTTATAAATAAATTATTTATAAATGTAAAAATATTTAAAAAATTGAATATTAATTAATACTAAATATTTTTGTAATTAAAATTATATATTATTATTTAAAAAAAATATATTTCATAATGTCGCGGGCAAAAAACATACTTTGGAATTTATGTTCTAGTAACTTAGTAACTTAGCCACCAGTCAAATTTAAATATGTAAATTGCATATTGATACCTAAATCAATAATGTACTTCAAAATGCCAAAAACATTGTTCTACACTTTCCTTCAAAGAAATCATGAAGAAGAAAATGCCGATCCAACAACTTATTATCCACAATCTCTTTCTCTTGGGAAATCTTCAAAACCCTAACAATCGACGAACTATCAGATGGATGCAAGATCCATATTCCAATTGAGCAAATCGAGGATAATATGTTGAGAACTCTTTCACAACATGACTTATATCGCATAAATTTTGTGATTCGTGAGATCCTAACAAAAGTGAAAAATCTCTATACAAACACATTTCACGATGTCATATTGTGAAAATATATGCATAGAGATAATTTCTCCATGCGTAAATGTTGGATCCAAAGATATATTAAGAGGATGAGGCTTATAGTTGGCATGGTGCTTGGTATGTATTGGAGTGTTAAGGATAAAATGTTTCAATTTTCTGTTAGAGTGAAATGAGTGAATTAACAAATTACTAAAATGTTTATTTATTTTTGTTTTAGGTGGAATGGGAGACATTTGTTTTGCATCTTGGTAATAAAAATGAGTTCTATTAAGAATAAAATGTGTTAGAATTTTACTGTCTTATTTTTGGGTTTTGAAAATGATCTGTGAAATTATTGTACTTGTTGATGATAAAGGGGGATATTAGTGTGTGTAACTCTTAATTGTATATATAAATTTCTTTGCAACAGTAATGAATTCTTATATTCTAGAGATTTAGAGATAGTTGCAGAAGCGTTCAAAACGATATCAAGCTATTTCGAGTCAATACAACATTGTCTTAAATATCAAATGATTAATAGAAAACAAAATTTGTTTTATGATTGTTGAAGAAGCTTGAATATGAATCAAAATTGGTTGATTTAGACTTGAACTAAAATATTTTTAAGTCTTTTACCACGTGCCAGTGGAGCAATCGAGTAGGACTCCGATTAAAGAAAAATTAGAACTTTTTTATAGAATAAAAATTAGAATGCATTCTCATATGAAATGGAAATTCGAGATCAGGAATAGAACGAAACCTGACTTAACCAAAAATGCAAAAGAAGAGGGGGATGGAACATGAATTATGCCTACCCTAGGACGGTAATATAAGAAATTAAAATGTTGAGATTGCCTAGGTAATAATTGTATATACTACTTTCTAAACATGGTCATTCAGCTACCCGTTCGGCTTTGGATCAGACCTTTTGAATTTTGGATATTTTAATACTAGGGTTTTAGGATATATTTGGGTATTTAGAATTTTGATTCAGATTTGGTTTGGTTTCATATGGGTTTCAGTACCTGAAATATCAAGAAAAAAAACTAACAAATTGGTTAATTTTGAATAAAATTTGGTTAAATTTGAATAAATTTTGGTTAAATTTTCATAAGTGTAACTAAAAAATTTCAGATATTTTGATATAAAAATAATTAATAATTTTGTGTTTATATTTCGGATATCTATTTGGTTCTCGGTTCGGTCCGAGTTTGGTTTGTTTTCAGATTTAAGAGTTTAGGATCCGTTCAAACAATCGTCCTTTTTGGATCAATTCCGATTCGGTTTTTTGGTTTTAAGTATTTTGCTCATGCCTACTATTTTCTCCCGGTTTGTTGAAACGAGCTCGGTTTCATTTTAATTTATTTGTCAAAGGAATATAAACAGCAGTATATAAACAAGTCGGCCATTTATAATGATTTTAGAAATTTCATTTTCGAATTAATTGGACCAAATATTTTTTTTTGGTTAAAAGTTGGAACAAATATTAAGTTGTCCATTATAGTTGAATTTCTATATTAATATGAAAAGGAAAAACCGTAACATAGTAAGTTTTCTATTATACTAATGAACAATTTTGATATCGACCACAATTTTTTCACTTTTTACAAAATGGAAACTTACGAGTGAAAAAATGGAAGTTTACGGTGTCGTGTACCTTTATTCTTTAAAAAAAATAAACATGGGCCAAGATCTAAATTAATTTTGTTACCCATATATATGCAACTTTAATTTATATGACAAGATTTATATATATTTTCAAATAAGATTTATATGTTAGCTTAAATTTATGTTTTATTTGCATAAGGCATTAGCAATCATTAAAAGATAATTAAACAGTAAAATTGAGGTGCCACACATGAAAAAAAAAAAAAAAAAAAAGTTGTCTGACCATGTTCATCTCGAAGACAATTAAGTTTCATAAAATTTACGTACCGGGCAGAGAGAAAGTATTTGGTCTATTTGCTGCAATATTGCCTTGTAAATATAGTCTTCTCATAATCTTTTTAATAAAAAATTTAGATTTTGTATTCCGAATTTAGCTGTCTTGATTAATTAAGAAACAAGAAGCCCGGATGATGATATTAAACATATAGTGACTCCAAGTGTGTTTTATCATGTTAAGATTCCAAAAAATAAATTAGAGAGCCAATCAATTAGGCCTAAATTCAAGAAATCAAAACATTCAATCAAGTGAATAGCATTTTGGGTTTGGTATAACGAGCAAGTTTGATTCAAAAAATAATATTCTATATATTAAATATGGAAATTACCGTAATCTATTAAAAGCAACAAATAATTCCACCCTCACCATAATTATACTAACCATTCCATTCTCCTTCGCCTCCTCTTCTTCTTAATCGTCCTCTCTCTCTCTTTTTTTGTTTTGTTTTAAGACATAAACTAAATAGATGAACATGTCTTATTTGTTCGTCTTCATAGCTTTGCTTCTGAGTTCTTGTATTCGATCGTTGAAAGCCCTTGATCAGACTTGTGGCAACAAAGTCGTGAACACAATCGTCGTCGACAAAACCGGTTTAGGAAAATTCCATACGGTTCAAGCTGCCATTAATTCGGTTGGTGAATTAAATTCTCAGTGGATCAAAATCAAAGTAAAACAAGGTGTTTACGTGTAAGTAAAGACCAACTCGCTACTGTTTTTTTTTTCCAATTTTAGAACGCAGTGTTCTCAACCACTATTTTCTAGCGTTTGATTATTCTGAAAAATAAAATAAACTGTTTTGGTGTAGAAACAGTGACCTATTTAAATCTTTGAATTTGTCCATTAAATCTTGAATTTGTGTTGTGTTAGTTAAAAGGTTGCTAGAACCCTAATTTTTTTCGTCGTCAATTCTAAACCCTAATTAATAGCGAAATACTAATTAACATTATTTTAACATATAGTTTGTGTGATAATGAATGTATAAAAACAGAGAGAAGGTGATAATACCATTGACGAAACCTTGCATAATAGTAGAAGGGGAGGGACAAAGAGTCACGACCATCAGGTACGATGCTCACGAAGCCACTGATGTCAGCTCCACTTTCACTTCATATCCATCCCACATTGTCGTCCGAAACTTAACAATCATGGTACGTAACAACAATATATATCTTTTGACTAAATACTATACTCTTTTTTTTTGTTTTTTTACGTAACAATATATACAATATACTTAAGTCTATAATAATGATGATAATTTTATATGTTTGGTGGCAGAACACGTATAATCATGTACGTACTCTAACTACAACATCAAACGGTCTGAGTTGGTCCATAAAGCCAGCGGTTGCGGTTACGGTTCATGGCGATAAATCAGCGTTCTATAACTGCGATTTCTTGGGGTTACAAGACACATTGTGGGATGCTATAGGAAGACATCACTTCAAAAACTGTTACATCGAAGGTGCTGTCGATTTCATTTTCGGTAGTGGCCAATCTGTCTACGAGGTATGGATATATACACTTCCATTCTTCAAAACCGATATCACAACGAGAAAAATATCAAAAACAATCAATAATGGTTATAGTGTTAGTCACATAATTTATGTTTGTTTGTGCATGTTACCATGCGCATATGATCATGCGTTGGGCTATACTTGGTGTAGCTGACAATCGTTTTAATTATAAGTTGATTTTAGATACCAAAGATGATCTATGTGAAACAAATATATTAATAAAAGTATACAATGTTTGATAGGATTGTCATATAAACGCAACGGCGGGAGCATTGGCATCAAAAGTGAATTTTGGGTTCATAACGGCTCAAGGAAGGAACAGTGTGTTGGACCCAAGTGGATTCGTGTTCTTACGTGGCAGTGTTACAGGGAACACCAATGTTTATCTTGGACGAGCCTATGGTCCCTTTAGCCGAGTCATTTTCATCCAAACCTATCTCTCTTCGGTCGTTATCCCTCAGGGCTGGTCCTCTTGGAACTACGGTGGTCGCGAGTAAGCACATCTATAACAATCTCCCATTGGTTAATTATCATATTATATGCGATGATGAAAACTATATATTAAAATTAGAATTTTGTTTTTGTTAGATGGAGTTTCACGTATGCAGAAATTGAGTGTAGAGGAGCAGGATCGGATATTTCTGGAAGAGTTCCTTGGATTGATAAACTTGGTTCTTTTATCACTAAACAACGATTCTCTATCCCTAATTTCATCGACCAAGATGGATGGATCTCTAATATTCCTCGTTTTTAACGAAATTTTCACTTTTGTTTGGTTATATTTTAATTGTTTGTTTTATGAACCTTCTTTTTCTTTTCTAATAATATTATTGTGTTTGAACTTTGTGGACTTTTATATGTTTGGATAATTTCTTAAATGGACAAATTATGCGAACGAGGAACCGACTTAAAAAAATACGTTGTAATTTGTTTTCTATGTAATTTCGGTTTTCAGTTCCAACTAATTTCTTATTATTGTTTTATCGCAATTTTGTTGGCAGTTAATTAAAAAATTTAATGACAAAATTTTGATTAATCATGTCTTGTCGGAATGTCGTTTCAATTACCTAATTCTGACGACATTCCGACTAAAATAGTTGTCGAAATTTGGCCTTATTCATGTAGTGCAACCCGAAATGTTATCTTTTTTTTGTCATGTTTTAAATTAAATTTGACTCTTTATATAATAGTACTTTACTGATTTTCATAGAATTTGAACTGAAACTTAGCAAAATTAATTTAGTTTTTTTTTTTTTTAAATCAAACTGAACCAAATTTTAGTAAAACCATAATTTTATAAAGCTGACCAATATAACTGAAAAACGCTTAACAAATTACTTTAAATCCGAAGTGAAATACGTTTCGGTTATATTCGGTCTTATTTACAATGCTCGAGTTGAACCAAACTTTTACTTAGTAGAACCGAATTTTTGTATAGATTTGACATTTGAGTAAAATTTTTTCATAACCGAATTACCGAAACCTGACCCACGGAACCGAACCGGGCTGACATACGTAAGACTATCAGTTCCAAGGTGGATGATATGGATAGCCACGTGGCTATACTGGCTACAAATAAACCTACGTGGCTTAATCTCCCTTTCACAAACTCTCTCTGCCTTTCTTTTCCCACTTGAGCTTTTCCTCTTCCCGGCGTGCTTCGCGACGAGCCACCATAGATAAGGTTTCTTTTTTTTTTTCTTCTCTCTGATTTTTTCCGCCAGAGAGAAGATTTAGAGTTTATTTGATTATTTTTTGGAGGCTGCATGAGTTTGGAAAAGACGAGGAGAACGAATTACAACTCGTTAAAGTTCGATTGCTTGAAGAAACAAGTAGAAGATAATCAATTTCTGAAATGGTTGTTTCCATGGCTCTACTCAGGCAATCTCCGTCTTTCGATTTTCTGTTTCATTTTCCGGTTGAGAGAACTCGTTTTGTATCACCGCCGGTGGCTTTTTCACGAGTTCGATGTCGCTTCCCTTCTTGCAAATGGTTAAGTCTCAGCTCATCATCATCAGCTTCATGTTCTCGCAGGTTCGAATTAGGTTTATTCTTTTTGTTACTTTTGATTACTGAGAAGTTTCTTAGTGTGGTGCGTTCCAAATGAATTAGAAATTTTCGAATGTGTTGTAACGATTTTGGATTTTTTTTTATTATGGTTTGCTAATTGTAAATTTTGGCTTAGGTTAAACAGGTTTAGTGCAAAGTGTTCGATTATAAACACAGAAGTATGTCACGAGTTTGTTACTACTGATGATGACATTCATGAGGACTTACCAACTCCAATTGAGGATCATACAATTCCACTTGTTCATCTCGATACCAATATTGCTGTTACTGAATCTTTGAGCTTACTCACAGAGTGTACTTATGTCGATACCGTTTTGACTGCATTGCCCGTATGTTCATTCCCTTTTTGGTCAAGCCTTTATTAAGATCCAAGAGTTTCCACAGTATTGGTTTATCAAATCAATCTTGTTCTTGGTTTTAGGTTTTGTCTGAGGAAGAGCAGACTGCACTTGCAGCCACGCCTGCTCACCCTGAAGGATTATATGGTTAGAGCTCTCTCTAGTTCATCATGAGTCTCCATGATTATATCTTAAGATGTGTTTTTCTTTTTTTCATTTGTGGCATTTACTAATATGATGACATTTACTTGATTATATCAGTGTTATATGCTAGCTGTTTGGTAGGAAATTTGGTAGAACAACTTTGGAATTTTGCTTGGCCTTCTGCCATTGCAATGCTACATCCTAGCTTACTACCTGTGGCAGTCATGGGCTTTGTCACCAAAGTGGCGATAATTATTGGGGGTCCAGTGGTTGGAAAGTTTATGGATCATAGTCCGAGAGTTCCTACATATATCTCGTTGAATGTCGTTCAGGTAATTTTTTAAGAAAGTCGAATTGTTCAGCATAGTACAATTTCATACAAAGACCGCAAATGACTTCTTGGTTACTTGCTTTCAACTTCTGTCATAAACATTTGTATATCTACGTGTTCAGGTAGCCGCTCAAGTACTATCTGCAGGAATGATAATTCATGCATACACGGTTCCTTCCTCATCAGCGTCATTTCTTCTGCAGCCTTGGTTTTTTGCACTGGTATTCGCAGGAGCCATTGACAGACTATGTGGAATAGCAACTGGAGTCGCCATAGAACGTGACTGGGTTGTATTGGTATGCTTTCTTTGTGATGCCATAGAATACCTATTTTCATCAGAAGCAAGACCTACTGACGTAATTAATTTATCATTTGGTAGTTGGCGGGGATAAACAGACCAATTGCTCTTGCACAAGCTAATGCTATCCTCAACCGGATTGATCTGCTTTGCGAGGTATAGTTATTTTTTCTATGGATATAATGTGCTTTATGCCCTTTGAACACCAGTAATTCATCAAATGACAAAATTGTATTCTTAAATAGATCGCTGGGACGACAATATTTGGCATCCTCCTATCCAAATATGACCCTGTGATCTGCTTAAAGTTTGCCGCCACACTAATGATGGGTTCTTTGCCAACCATGGTAAGTAACAATGCCCTATAAACTTTTGGTGAGGGTTCTCTCGTTCATGACTGCAAATTATGGTATTTGAGGCTAAATAAAGGAAACAAAAAGCTGCTGTGTGTATTAGGCTGAACTATATGTATACAGAATATTCATTTTTCTCCTGGGTTAAGGGTGGAACTCTTTTTTCTTCATCATAAAAGGTGGTATTTTCGTTTAAGTTTTGGATAGTTATTTGAGCTTAGCCTAGATCTGGTATTATTAGTTCTTTTTAAGTAGATAAGTTTCTTGTCATCAACATTAGAGTGGTGCTGTTCTGCTTCAGGTCGTTGAAGCAATTCCAATTTCTCATTACCTATTTTACTGGTACTTCTTTCCGTCTTGCACTTATAATAGACAAAATCTGTTTTCTTCAGACAGCTCTTATATGGCTAACCAACAAGTTTTCCTCCGGAGTCCTGGACCGTCCTAAATGTTCCCAGAGCAGCTCTGCTACCGAAGTACCTGGTTCAGATACCGGCAGTATTTGTAAGAAAACCTTTTACTTCAAAATGCTTGATAAGCATATTATATGACCCAAGCATGTAGACATCACAAATATCATTTGCTTTGTTTATCAGTTGATATTGGCATGGAAGCTATTAAGCTCGGATGGAAAGAATATATTCAGCAGCCAGTTCTTCCCGCTAGTCTCGCATATGTCCTTCTCTACTTCAACATCGTCCTCACCCCAGGCAGCTTGATGACTGCATTTCTAACACAACGATGTAGGCTTCTTCGACTTGGTCTTGTACTTTTCTTTAGTGCCTGAATGAATAACGTGATTAATCGAGTGGGAGTTTTTTGTGCTATTACTCACCTGAATAATTCACCAATCTCTCTTTTCAACAGCTGTGAATCCATCAGTTATTGGGGGTTTCAGTGGATTATGTGCTGTTATGGGTGTGGCTGCAACCTTCTTATCAGCAAACTTGGTCAAACGATTTGGCATTCTAAAGGTCAAACTTTTTTCCGCCATTCAGTTTCCCAAGTCTTAAGCATGAATTGCGTTCACACTGGTTAATGTTATTGCATTTGCATTTTCAAACGATGCAGGCAGGTGCAGTAGGATTGTTTTTCCAAGCTTCACTCCTTGGTGTTGCGGTGGCTGTGTATTGTAGCTCTTCTCTATCCCAAAAAAGCCCACTCTTCTTCTTCTTGTCCATGATTGTAAGTTCCTTTTTTTGCTCTCACTCTACGAGTAAGATACAGTTTTAGTTTGACGGAATGAGAATAAATGCAGGTATTATCGAGGCTCGGTCATATGTCTTACGGCGTTGTGGGAGCTCAGATACTTCAAACCGGAATTCCATCGTCCAAGGCTAATCTCATCGGTGCAACAGAGATCTCAGTGGCGAGTCTAGCTGAATCGCTGATGCTCGGAGTAGCCATAGCTGCGAATGACGCTTCCCATTTCGGATTTCTCGCGGTTCTGTCTCTATTATCAGTTGTTGCAGCCACTGTGATATTCTGCAGATTGCTGAGAAATCCCACTGATGAACAAAGACGACTCTTCTCCTTCGACCCTCTCTCAAATTGATTCGAAGTTTTTACATTGAAATGTCTTGTATAGTAGTAGTTTCACTTTCAGTGTATAATTCTTCATTTAAAGTAACAATGATCCGACTCTGGTGTATAAAATATTAAAATTCAAACTAGTATCAGAACCAAATTAGTATCAGAAGTCAAAACCAAATACTAAACCGGGTGAGCCCTAAGTAAATTTCTAAACCGAGAACTAACGTGAATCTCAATTTCAGAAACCAAAACAAAACCGAAATCATCCAATTCCTGGTCGGTTTGGTTCGATTGTGTTTCGTCACCCCCAATGAAAAAAAACCCTAGAGTAACTCAGATAACATAAACCTTGTCAACGTTTTTTGATGCTACTCCGTCTTACTGCTCGCTCTATTCGTCGTTACACAACTTCGTCTTCTTCATTGTCTCTAACATTTATCTTACCTTCTGCATCTTCGTTTTGTACTGTTCCATCAATGGCAGCTAATCATCCAAAGGATGAAGCGTATCTTTCCGCTGTCATCCCCAAACGTATCATGCTCTTTGAGCAGATCCAAGCCAATCAGCTCGAGAAGCTTAAATCTATGCCACACGATCCGATCAAGTAAGATTACGGATGCAGATTTTTATATGTATCACTGTGATTTGCTTGTTTCTTAGAGATTGATTTCTGGTTTTGTGTGTATTCTAGGATTACATTACCAGATGGAAATGTGAAAGAAGGGAAAAAATGGGAGACCACTCCAATGGACGTAGCAGCGGAGATTTCAAAGGGTCTGGCGAATTCTGCTCTGATTTCAGAGGTTGATACTGTTCTGTGGGATATGAATAGGCCACTGGAAGGTGATTGTAAGCTTGAGCTTTTCAAATTTGATAGCGACAAAGGTCGAGATACTCTCTGGCATTCTAGTGCACACATTCTTGGTCAGGTAAAAGAGTTTAATCTTATCTGCTTAGTTATAATCCTGCTTGTGGCGAACGATTGGTTTATTGTGGATCTTGGTGCAGGCTCTTGAGCAGGAGTATGGGTGTCAACTATGCATAGGACCATGTACAACGAGAGGAGAGGTAACATCAGCTTGTTTTTGCTAACTGTTACTCCATTGCAACTTAACTAATTGTTTGTTGCTTGTATATTTTGTTTGGTTAGTTGTGAAACCATTTGTATGGTTTGTGGTAAATCACTGTACTCTTGTGTCAAATGTGGCTTTGGCTGATGTCAGTAGTGGATTGTTATTGTAGGGTTTTTACTATGATGGATTTTATGGTGACTTGGGACTCAACGACAATCACTTTCCTAAAATCGAAGCAGGTGCTGCAAAAGCTGCTAAGGTATTGTATCTTGTGTAGTCTGATAGTTTATTTGATTGTGTGGAGCTTTCTTGCAATATATGTTGTAAAATATTTGCTTCGTTTCTCAAACTTTTAAGTAAAAATTGAATGATATATGTTACCCAACTTTTTGTCATATTTTCTATTGGTTTGATTCCCTTCGATTTATATCTCAGGAAGCACAACCATTTGAAAGGATTGAAGTGACGAAGGATCAGGCACTCGAGATGTTTTCTGATAATAATTTTAAGGTGGGTTAAGGTGTATATAAATATCATTGAATTTTGTTATGCTCCCCTAACCTGACATTCATTTCGGTCTACTTTGAATTTGTTGTTTGGACTCATTCTTCTGTTTTAATCATCGAGGTTGAAATCATCAATGATTTGCCTGCGGACAAGACCATTACTGTCTACAGATGTGGCCCTTTGGTGGATTTGTGTCGTGGACCGCACATACCAAACACCTCGTTTGTGAAAGCATTCAAGTGTTTGAGGGTAAATGCTACTGTGCCTCTAGGAGCTACATCTCTGTAGATTCTCGTTTGTTTTCTTATGATGATGAATATATTTTTCTCAGGCCTCATCAGCATACTGGAGGGGTAGCAAAGACCGTGAGAGCTTGCAGAGAGTTTATGGAATATCTTATCCTGATCAGAAGCAGCTGAAGGTATTCATTTTTCTTAAATATTTTTGCAGCTACGCTGCATCCTGCGTGTGCATGATTTTTACCATCTTTGTCTTGGTCGTTGCAGAAATATCTTCAATTTCTAGAAGAAGCGAAAAAATATGACCACAGACTATTGGGCCAAAAGCAGGAACTCTTCTTTTGTCATCCACTCAGGTACTGCATTGCCAATATACTGTGTTTTCTGCTTTGTGTTTCACTATACTAATATATATTCATCGGCCTTGAGCTTCAGCCCTGGGAGTTGGTTCTTCCTTCCACTCGGCACTCGTGTATATAACAAGTTGATGGACTTCATCAAGGATCAATACTGGAAAAGGGGTTACACAGAGGTTTTTCTTAGCTCTCATCTCATATGTAATATACCTGATGGGTGAGGATCGGTAAATAACCTTGCACTGGCAGGTCATTACACCAAATATGTACAACATGAATCTGTGGGAAACATCCGGACATGCTGCAAATTACAAGGAGAATATGTTTACGTTTGATGTAAGAGTACATGGAAAGTTTAAGAGCCTCCTTGACTCTGTTTCTTTAGCAAGCAGCTCCCTAGCCGCCACTGTATGGCCTAAGTTATATTCTACGCGTGAATGACTTATCAGAATGTTCCTTGTGCAGATTGAGAAGCAAGAGTTCGGGCTCAAACCTATGAATTGTCCTGGTCACTGCTTGATGTTCCAACATAGGGTTCGCTCATATAGAGGTGCAATTCTCTTCCTGTTGTGCTGTTCGATATCATCAAATACAGACCTAGGAATGATATTTGTAGAAATTATAGTGTTATTCGTGATTTGTAACCTATCATCAAGGACAATATGGCTAATGTTTCCCCTTTGTAAATCTTACTAAAGAAATTGTCTTTCATTTATCTTGGCTGATACCATCTTGTTGCGACTTATATGGTCTGTAGAATTACCTATTAGACTGGCCGACTTTGGAGTGTTACATCGCAATGAGGCAAGTGGAGCACTTAGTGGGTTGACTCGTGTTCGACGGTTCCAGCAGGTATATTTTGTATCCTTGTTTACATTACTTAATTTATCATTTTCCCTTGTGATAATGCATATTTGTTACTTAATACAATGTTCTCATACTTTTTTCAGGATGATGCACACATATTCTGTACAACGGAACAGGTTTGTGATAATTGTTTCTTATCTGGCAATTTTGAACCTCCTTTGCTCCCAGTTTTTTTGTTAGAAGTAATGTTATCTGTTTGCAGGTTAAGGAAGAAGTGAAGGGTGTGTTGGAGTTCATCGACTATGTGTACAAAATTTTTGGGTTTACCTATGAGCTAAAACTTTCAACGGTACCATTTTTTGAAGATTTCTTCACCAGTGCATTTACCAAATCTTATGGACTTTGCCTATCATGTTTCTTTGCCCATTATTTGCATGTTAACTTAAATTTCAGAGACCAGAGAAGTACCTTGGAGATTTGGAATCATGGGATAAAGCTGAAGATGATCTCAAAAAAGCTATAGTTGCTTTTGGAAAGCCATTGGTGGTATTGACACTTGTTGTTGAATACTCAAGTTTATTCACAAAGTTCACGTTCATTCTAAAGTGCGCTTTTTTGGCAGTTGAACGAAGGAGATGGGGCATTTTATGGCCCAAAGATAGACATCACAGTTTCTGATGCAATGAATAGGAAATTTCAGTGCGCTACATTACAGGTTATGCTTCCAAACTCTTTTTTATTTTGTTTTTTTCTGCATTTTTCTTGCTATATAATCAGTGCAGGAGTTGATTGTATGTTTCTTGTTGCCTCATCTCAGCTTGATTTTCAACTTCCGGATCGCTTCAAATTGGAATACTCAGGTGATGATGAAGCGAAGAGGGAGAGACCTGTAATGATACATAGAGCCGTGTTGGGATCTGTGGAACGTATGTTTGCCATATTGTTGGAGCATTACAAAGGAAAATGGCCCTTTTGGCTCAGTCCGCGCCAGGCCATAGTCTGCCCTATATCAAAGAAATCTGAGAAATATGCAGAAGAGGTTACATTCGCGACTGTGGCTGCTCTCTTTCCGTGAACACCAATGGTTCTTATCGACTTATTTGGCATCTAACCTCTGGGTTTTCTTTTGGCACATTCATTCAAACAGGTAAAAGCTCGAATTCATGAAGCTGGGTTCTATGTTGATGCAGACATAACAGACAGAAAGATCGATAAAAAGGTACCAAACAATTGAGGTTCATGTTCCAAGTTTTGTTTTGTGGTTAGCTGGTGATTCCTAGGATTGACTTAGTGATATAATTGTGGTCTTTGTGTAGGTACGAGAAGCTCAGCTTGCACAGTACAATTACATATTGGTCGTGGGTGAGACGGAAGCTTCTACAGGACAGGTTAGACCGCCCATCCTTATTTAGAGTCTCGCAATGTTGTGTTATATGACATCTAAGACCATTTTGTTTGGACTTCGACATTTACAGGTGAGTGTTCGGCTGAGAGACAGTGCAGCCCACTCGGTTAAGAGCATCGATGATTTGCTGGAAGAATTCAAGGCCAAGACTACCGATTATGTATGAGATCTGACTCGTAAAAATTCAAGTTCTAATTAGATGTGTTTTTGGCAAATTAGAGTCAGCTCTGATTAAAGTGTTTGTTTTATCCTTTCATTAAACCATATTTAAAGTTTGGACTTGTTTGACCGACGTTATTCCGTATTTCTCCTTTATTATTAAAACATGAGTTTTATATTTTCTGACTTTTGTATTAAATTAATTAAATTTGAGAAATATGGGAAAAAGAAAGATAGAGCCAAAATTGTTTAGAAAATCAAAAGTCAAGAGGAGACAGTGTTGTTTAAGTGTAAAATTCAATCTGTGAATATGACCATATCAAATTGAAAAATAGTACTTAGTCAAAGAAATCAATTGTAAGCCAGTAATAACATTTATATTTAAGAAAGCCATACAGTATGTGGATTAAAGAATACTTCTTACAAAACTCTTAACCGGTTTGGTGTCTGCATCTGAGGAGGAATCGCCATGGGAATACCAAAGTTGTTACCGTTGTTGCTACTTAGACCAAATCCTTGTGGCCCAAGAAAAGGCGTACTGAGATTGTTGTAAGGAGTCGTGGCTTGGTCCAAGCTTGAAACAGAGTCAGGGAGTTGACAGAAGCTACCGTTTCCATGATTGTAGAGAAAGAGTGAGAACTTGTTGTGTTGTTGATTCCACGATGACGTCGTTAGGTTTTGCTCTGTACTCGACACACCACCCATCAATGATTCTGTCCATTGTTGATTAGGATCGTCAATTAGCAACGGAGTGAAGCAACCGGTATGGCTCAGATCTTGCTCGTACTTATGATTCATCAATGGTTGTTGATGAGGATCCTCGAATGTTGTGAACAAGTCTGATGAAAACGCACGGGTCTGATCATCAGGCTCCATCTGGTTCTCGTGATGAAGTAACCGAAGAAGCTTAGCCTGAAAGATCCTTCGATGACCCTCCAATGAATTCTCCAAGTCAGAGACTTTCTTAGAGAATTTGTTGTCCCTGTTATCCAGAGATGTTTTCTTATCGTTAAGAATCTTTTTGTTCAGAATTTGAGAAAGGTTAGTGCTTTTCTTTCTTCTCTCTTTCTCGTTTAGTTTTGTGAATCTCTCAGCCATGTCTCTAACTTTGTGTTCATCATCTGGCCATGTCTTGATGAGTTCTCCGTCAGAGCCATAGTATATGACACAGACTTCGATATCACAGAGTGTTGTAAGTTCGTAGGCTTTGTTGAAGATTGTTTTTTCTCTCATGGACAGATTTATCTTCTTTCTTGAAACGGGAATGTTATTGGAAGAGAAAGACGATTTCTTGAAACAAGTTTGATTCCTTACAGACAATTTTGTGTTCTTCTTTGTCGAGGAAGAAGAATCCATTGTTGTTTACACAAAGAACAAAAGCTTCTTGCAAGGTTTCAGAACAGAGATTTAAAAATAGGAAACTTTTTGAATTGAGATAGTAAGTGTGAATAATGAACAGTGGTTAGGGTATAATATATAAATTTTCTCTGTAAGTTTTTATTTCTTTTTTTTTTTTTTTTTTTTTTTTGAAGAGTTTCAAATTTCCATTTTTTTTGGTTGAAGCTTTTTATTTCCTTTTTGTAAGTGTATCTTATCTTCGTTAAATGATGCAAATATTAATCTAACGTTGGGGATTTTCCAGTAATTGTAATGAAATTCTTTTTCTTTTCTTTGTTGTGTCTTTCTTTCTCTCTTCAAGATGGACTGATGAATTAGATACTATTCCATTTACTAATAATATCAATCTAACCGTTATAGTAAACATTTTTCTAGACATTACATTTTTTTTGTCAATCGATATTACTTATAATTTAATTTGTAAAAAAAATGTAATGCTTTAAAATTATACCGTTTGTAAGAAAATAAAGAATTACAAAATAATACAAAAATGTAAGAAGAAATGGTAAAATAGAATGAAAAAGAAACTGAAAAGAGACAAAAAAAAGTATTTAAATGCTTTAAAATTATGCCGTTTTGATTATCTTTTTAATCATTTTGATTATTTTAGATTTTGAATTGTTGCGCAGATGGAATAGATAAAACCATTTGCGGTTTAAACCACTTTTTATTTACCGTTTAATTGTAATCTTTATTTTACAGAAATCCACCATATATCAACTACGAACTACTTAAAAAAAAACAAATCAAACTGTTACAGATTGTTATCCACAAAAAAAAATGGTGTAGTCCATTAATAATTTAGTCGCGGTCTATCCAAAACATCTTTTGAAAGCTTTAGAGCATTTGCAAGAGAACACTCTATACAGTCAAACCTCTATAAATTAATAACATTGAGATCAATGTATTTTACAAAATTTTATTAATTTATCATGTTTATTAATTTATAGAGATGATATTTGGACCAAAATATCAATTTGGGACTGCAGAAAAATATTAATTTTGTGAAGTATTAATTTATCGAGAATTAATTTATAGAGGTTTCACTGTACCTTCAAATATGAAGTTTTTGATACTCCAACCCAAACTCCAAAAATCAAATTTTGAAGTATTAAATAGTGACACTCCAAATATAGAGTATCACTATTCAAACCTTCAAATTTGAAGTTTTATTTTTTATTTGCATTTCAGTCCATACAATTACATATCGTATACATAATCTTATTTATTTTATTTCTTTTATCATTTTAGTCCAGAAAAATTTATAATTCACAAATATGTCATATATACTTTTTAAAATTTAAATAATAAAATGTTAATATATAATAAATATTACATGATATTAAATAACAAACTATATAACAATAATATTACATTAAGAAAATGAAATACAAAAAAAGTAATACAAGAAAATAAAGTTACATAAACACATAAACATTACACAAATTAAAATACAACAACAATACTAATAGTTATATGTACTTTTTTAGTTTATATATTTTATTATTATTAATATGTAGTTTTACATTATAATGTAAATTTTTATTTATTAAATATTGTTTGTAATATTTTTAATGTACATTTTAGTTGTTTATAAAGGTTTATGACATTAATGAATTGTGATCAATATGAAAACTATAATGCAAATTACAAATAGTTTTAATGTTAGATTTGAAGTGTTACCATTGGAGACAAACATACATACACTTCAAATATAAAGTTTTGGACACTTCAAAAATAAAGTGTTCCTTGAAAATGCTCTTAGAACACCGATATTTGAATATGCTCTTAGAGCATCCATATCGATATTATAATATAATTCAATTATTTATTTAAATTTAAATATTTTTTTTAAAAATTAACTATTTATAAATTGACATGTGTCATGAGAGTTTCTCATAAATATCTTATTTGAGATCTTTTTCTCTCTTTTTCTCCTATTTCATCTATTTTTTTCTTTATTTTTATTGTTGAGATAGCTATTGGATATCTACCAATGGAATGCTCTTAGATCTCAAATAGAGATCGGTGCAATTTTAACAGTAACAAACCGTTTAATGTTTTTGTTACCATTAGAACCGCACCACATTTCCCCCCTAATTGTTTCACAAGTCTCATATTATCTTTTCAATGATTGGTGACTACTATAGAATAGGTAGACCAAACCCAATAAATCAAAAGCCAAAATTGTTCAAATATTTGGTTGCCAAATGCCAACAAACATATTGGGTAGTCCTCTAGATTCTGACACAAGACAGGACTAGTTAAACATATTGGGTAGTCCTCTAGATTCTGACACAAGACAGGACTAGTTCTGCTTTTTCTACTGAGAGAAGAAAAAAACATTAAAATCTGTGACATGTCACGTGCTCTCTCTCTCCTCTCCTCTCTAATTCCAGTTTGTATCCAAATCCACGCGCCTTTTTCCCTTCTCTCTCTTTCTAGATTAAATGATTAATCAAACAAATCTCTGAAACCAGCTTCAAGTTTCACTTCGCCTCTCCAGATCCGTCCCCTTGAGGTCTGTATGCATCTTCAAATCTCTCATCTTTTGGCTTTATTTCGTGATTTCTCGAGATTCTTGTGTTCTAATTTACTCAATTACCTTGGAAAATAAGCTAAATTTTGTGGTTAGGGTTTGCTTAAAAATAATCTGTATGCACATTTGTGTTTGATGTTTGAACCTCGACATTGTTATATTCGATGTTTAGATTTTGAATTTTGAATTTTTAAATTCTAAAAAGTGCATGAGTTCTGGTTTCTAATTTTCTGCTCAAAAAGTTTGATTTTTTTTTTTAACTTTTCCTTTGTTTGCCTTGGTTTAGCAACTTTTGGGTCCTCTTGGGTTTCAAAAGATTGAAGCTTTATGTCTTTTTTAATGTTCTAACACCATCTTCTTCTTCTTCTTCTTCTTCTTCTCTTCTTCTGTGGGTTTGCAGAGAAAATGGGGTTTATCTCGAGGAATGTGTTTCCGGCGTGCGAGAGTATGTGCATTTGCTGTCCTGCTCTCAGGTCGAGATCTCGTCAGCCCGTCAAGCGTTACAAGAAATTGCTTGTTGAGATCTTCCCCAAATCCCCTGTAAGTGTTTCCTTTAAGCTATTTTGTTAAAAGTTTTCACTTTTCACTTGTAAATTGTTGTAATCTTTGCTTCTGAGCATCTTTCTCTTGGGTGTATTTCACTGTAACAACTTAAAAATGGCTAAGTTTTGTCCAATGTAGGTTTTGATTTGTGAATTTGAAATCTTGTGTATATTTTCATGATTTTTCTGTAGGATGGTCAACCAAATGAGAGAAAAATTGGCAAATTGTGTGAGTATGCTGCGAAAAACCCAATCCGTATTCCTAAGGTATAGTTTTATAAATCTTGCTACTTAGTTGGTGAGGAGGAGTCTTGTGTGTAAGTTCAGCATATTGTGCTTTGTGGCTGTCACAGATTGCCAAGTATCTTGAAGAGAGGTGTTACAAGGACCTTCGATCTGAACAGATGAAGTTCATCAATATTGTCACTGAGGCTTACAACAAAATGCTTTGCCTTTGCAAGGATCAGATGTAAGCTTTCTACTGTCCGCCAGTTTTAGGAAACAAAATTGGCAATGGCACATCTATTTTAGCATTCCTTTGTTCATTCTTAACATTTCACTAACATTTTGCATATTTTTTTTCTCCTTTTTGAGGGCTTATTTCGCTACAAGTCTGCTGAATGTGGTTACAGAACTACTTGACAATTCAAAGCAGGACACACCAACTATTCTTGGATGCCAAACATTGACGAGGTTCATTTACAGCCAGGTAAAATGTTATTGAAGAATATTAGGGGACAAAGAAGGGTTAAAAAGTTTGTGTTTCCTAGTATCTATGTTTTTATCCCTTTGTATGGATACCCAAATTGGAGCCTGGGAGGCTTTGACTGATTTATTAACTGTTAAAGTTAATGGCTTCTACACATATGCTAACCCATGTTGAATATGTGAAATATCTCACTCTTTATCTGGTATGAACAGGTCGATGGAACTTACACTTACACCATTGAAAAATTTGCGCACAAAGTTTGTTCATTGGCTCGTGAAGAAGGTGACGAATATCAGAAACAGTGTCTGAGAGCATCTGGCTTGCAATGCCTTTCAGCGATGGTACTGAAACTAGTTCTTTTTATCTTCCAAATTCAGTCAATCTCGCTCCCCAAAAGTTTCTGTCCGGTTTAAGTTGTGTGTCTTATGTTTGCTTCTTCTTCAGGTGTGGTTTATGGGAGAGTTTTCGCATATCTTTGGTGCTGTTGATGAGATTGTACATGCCATTCTTGATAATTACGAGGCAGACGTGATTGTCCAGACCAAGGAAGACAGAGAAGAGCAAAACTGTAACTGGGTAAATGAAGTGATCAGATGTGAAGGCCGAGGAACAGCAGTTAGCGGTTGTCCTAGCCCTAGCTACATGATTGTCAGACCGAGAACGGCAAGAAAAGATCCAACTCTATTGACTAGGTAACTGACTTAATCCTCTAATCTTTGCTGTGATTTTTTTTTTAGTTTGTCAGATGCCTCATTCTATTTGAGTTATTTTAATTGTTTATTGTTTTAGAGAAGAGACTGAGATGCCCAAAGTTTGGGCACGGATTTGTCTCCAGAGGATGGTTGATCTGGCTAAAGAAAGCACAACTCTGCGGCAAATCTTGGATCCTATGTTCAGCTACTTTAATTCTAAACGCCAATGGACTCCCCCAAATGGGCTGGCCATGATAGTTCTGTCTGATGCAGTATACTTGATGGAAACCTCTGGTATTTTCTTCATGCTTGTCTTTTCTGTTAGAATGTAGGTTTTTTTGTCTAGACATGTATGTGTACTCATAGTTATGTTTCTTTATATACTAGGGAGTCAGCAGTTGGTGTTATCGACTGTTGTTCGCCATCTTGACAATAAGCATGTTGCTAATGATCCTGAGCTCAAGGCTTATATCGTACAAGTTGCTGGTTGCCTAGCAAAGTTGATCAGGACCAGCTCGTATCTTAGGGACATAAGTTTTGTTAATGACTTGTGCCGGCATCTGAGGAAGAGCTTTCAGGCGACAGCTAGATCAATTGGAGATGAGGAACTCAACTTGAACGTGATGCTTCAAAACTCTATCGAAGATTGCATGCGGGAGATAGCCAAAGGAGTTGTAAATACACAGCCATTGTTCGATATGATGGCTGTTTCAGTCGAGGGGCTTCCTTCTTCAGGAGTTGTTTCACGTGCAGCAGTTGGATCACTGTTGATACTCGCTCATGCAATGTCTTCAGCATTATCACCATCTATGCGTTCACAACAGGTGAACTATAAGTTTGCGTTTACTCTCAGTGTTTAACATTATCTTTACAATTTATTTAATCATTTTTTATTTTCGACAGGTTTTCCCAGATGGACTTCTTGATGCGCTTCTAAAAGCGATGCTGCATCCAAATGTGGAAACCCGTGTAGGAGCGCATGAAATGTTCTCTGTAATTCTCTTGCCAAGTTCTGGTCAATCTCAGGCTGGAGTTGCATCAGTGAGAGCTTCTGATTATCTTAATGAATCAAAGAATTGGAGGAGTGATACAACCTCTGCATTCACATCTATTGCTGCTCGATTAGACAAGCTCAGAAAGGAGAAGGATGGCATCAAGATCGAGAAGAACGGCTCTAATAATACTCATGAGGATCTAAAGAACGTCAAATCTTCCCCAAATTTTCACAAGTTGAATTCCATCATTGATAGGACCACTGGGTCAATCAATCTAGCTGATATGGTAACATTTTTCTCTTACAATTTTATGTTCTAATAGACCATCACATGTTTATGCAATCATCTGATACTGTCTGGTGATGTAGTTACCATCAATGATGAAGTTTACTGAAGATCAAATCGGGCAGTTGTTATCTGCGTTTTGGATACAATCGGCACTTCCCGATATTTTACCTTCAAACATTGAAGCTATTGCTCATTCTTTCAGCTTGGTGCTTCTTTCCTTGCGACTAAAGGTCAGCACAAAAATTTCTCGTCTTTTCTGGGTCTCATAATATTTCACTATCATAGAGGAAAAGTCTCCACTTTCATGTTGCGATACTTAAACCTTTCATGATTATTTTAATTGCAGAATCCTGATGACGGGCTTGTTGTTAGAGCCTTCCAGCTTCTCTTCTCTCTGAGGAATCTTGCTTTGGACCTTAACAAAGGTACTGATTGATAATAAACTCTTAAACTGATCAGAGTTTTGGAAATCCCTTATGTGCAATCAAACTTTCCTCATCATCAGGCACATTACCCTCGGTTTGCAAGTGGTTGATCCTTGCTTTATCCACAAGTACGCTGATGTTTGCGGCCAAAATATATCATATTCCTCATATTAGTGAAATGCTGAAGGCCCAAGTTCCTGGTGACGTGAGTTCTCAGTGTATTGTTTCGGTTATTACTTTTATCCATGGAAATTGTGTATCACCTGATTATATGCTCAAAATTTTCAGGTAGATCCTTATCTATTCATTGGCGATGACTTACAACTTCATGTAAGACAACAGGCAAATATGAAAGATTTTGGCTCCTCAGGCGATAGCCAGCTGGCTACTTCGATGCTGTTTGAGACGCGAAGCAAAGTAGAACTGTCCAATACCATTATAATCGATATTGTTGCAAAAACTCTATCTAAGATTTCAAAGGTAAAGCTTTTATTTTCTGTTTCTCAGTGAACATTAGCTGTATAGCCCTGAAGTTCGATTCTCTTATGTGTAATTTTCCTAGATTTAAATGATCAATGGCTTTACACACCAAAAAAAGAGTATAAGCTGGTGTTCTTGTGCTGATTTGATTTTATATATTCTCTTGTTGAAGCTCAAGGAAGCTGATGTACAGATACAACTCTCAGAGCCATTCACACCTGATGATGCCTTTATGTTTGGATCACAGCCAATCGCTGAGCCTGAACCAAACCAAAGTATCTCTAAGGAATCACTCTCCTTCGATGAGGTAAACTATTCTCTCAAGACCCAGTTTGGGATTTCCTTTGGGATATTGATAATAAATAATTAGAACTGTATACGCTTGTGTTTCTTTTATCACAGGACATACCTGCAGCAGGTTCAATGGTTGATGATGAAGTGACGAGTGAACTCTCTGTGCGTTTTCTCCCAAGAGGTTCTCCTTCACCATCTATTCCTCAAGTTATCAGCATTGGCCAGCTTATGGAATCTGTAAGCGCAGACCGCACTCGACATATTTAAGAAACTGGTTGATGTAGATCTGTGTTGTCTTATGATTGGTTTGTGATTTGTATTCTAGGCGCTTGAGGTGGCTGGTCAAGTGGTTGTGTCATCTGTCTCTACTTCTCCGCTTCCTTACGACACAATGACAAACCGCTGCGAAACCTTTGGGACTGGTACTAGACAGAAGCTTTCAAGGTGGCTTGCCTCAGAGAACCGCCAGATGAATGGGCTCTACAGAAATTCACTGGAGGAATCATCTGCTCTTGAGAAGGTACGTAAACACAGCTGAGTTGGGTATTTATTTCACCTTCAAAGCAGTAAGATTTTGAGGTCAACTGTTAATTTTGCATACCAAAACCTACTTTAATCTGCTATGGTCCTCAATAATAGTGACAAAGGTCTTAACTTTATGATACCATTTGGGCTGTTCAAGAGAAAGGTTGAAACTAAATCATACGAGGCTTACGCATTGATACATGGTGTTACAGGTAGTAGAAGATGGAATCATCAATGGGAGAGAATCTGGCTTGTTGCAGGATCCATGGTCCATGATGAGACTACCTCCAGCTAGTCCCTTTGACAATTTCCTCAAAGCAGCAGGAGCCGGAAGATAATTCAACTAACTTGATGATACAAAAAGTCTCTGTAGAAAAGCAGTATTGTGTGTGTAATCTTGTTATTATTGCGATTGTAGAGAGCTAAATATCTAGGCTAAGCACAATGCTTCTCTGTTTTAAAAACAGACACAACTTGTAGTGATCTAGAATCAGTAGTAGTTAGTCGTAAGTGAGTAGTAAGTAATGCTTGTTTCATTAGGACAAGAATCTCTGTTATTGCTCTTGTTGTTATGATTAGTAGAGAACCGTTGCTTTCTTGTGTTAAGGTCTTTTCAATCTGGATTCTCTTAAGCTTCAATCCCTTTAAATGCATCATCAAACAAAATCCAACATAAAGCTCACAACTTTAATCCTAAAAGGCAATATCTTTACTAGTGTTGATGAAGGAGACGGCGATCACATTCACAGCTAATTTCGCCGGACCGGTTTTGTTTTCTGATAACTGGAGAATCCAATAAACGGATTCCAAAACGACGTCGTATTAGTTTGTGAAATGCTCAGTCGTCTCTTCCTTTAAATTTGGGGTTTTGCTTCGTCGGGGTTTATGAAGGGCTTTGATACTAATCTTCGTCTACAGGTTTCTTCTTCACCTTCTCTACAATTCTCCAATGGTTTCTTGCCTAAAAGGCAAAGCTTTATAAACCTTAATTTAAGAAATTCTTATCCCAGATCTTTCTCTCCCACCATGTTTAAGTTCCTCTCTTCTTCCGCTTCTCGAGTCCACCATTTGACTCCGGCAATTCGGGTCGGGTCTGCTCAAGTGGACTCTCCATTGTTTAAAGCGTTGAGTCAGCTCACTGGGTGGAATCTACGATCTGCTTCGTTGGGTCATCGTGCTTTCTTCTGCTCTGAGCCCACCGATGGCGCCGCTGAGGCTGAAGCTAAGGCAGCTGAGTCCGATTCCGAAGGGTCTGATTCGAAATCGTCGTCAGCGATTGTGCCCACTAACCCTAGACCCGAAGATTGTTTAACGGTTAGTTTTGTTGTATTCAAAGCGTATGATTGTGGCTTTCTCTTCTATCCCAATTTAAGGTTTGAGAAATCTGTTGAAGTTTGTTGGTGCGTTTGTATATGCTTTTTATTGTATCTTTGGTAATTCAACTGTATAGGCAAATCTCATTCTTGTTGAGATGATCCGAAAGTTGTAAACTTTGGAAATGACTGAGTGCATGGTGCTTAGGAGATGCTTCTCATCTTTGTTCTATTAGTGGAGAAATTTGAAGCTTCCGATTGAGTCTGGTGTGTTATTATATGCTGTTCCGTGGTGTTTTTTTTTTTTTTTTATTGCTTAGAGCATTTCTGAATCTTGATTTGGTGGTTTCTAGTTAATATTCAGGCAAAACTAGTGGTTTTCTTGAACATTATACATTTGAATCATTACCATTTCACCGGATTTATGATTCTCTTGACGGAGCTTTTTTGATGTTTAATTGCAGGTTCTAGCATTGCCTGTGCCGCATAGGCCTCTTTTTCCTGGTTTTTACATGCCAATCTATGTCAAGGTACTTCAATTCATCCTTTTCTAGCTTTAAACATTATCCAGAACTAAGTGGCCTTGGTTAGCCCTCAACATCTCATTGAATTCTCTCTAAGTTGAAGTGTATATAGCCGTAGAACTAGAGCTGGTATCTTCTTTTTTTGGTGTTTAGCAGAGCCAGCATCATTTATGACCTAGTTACAAACAAATCTGGAGAGAACTGAATTATCAAAGTTGACACCTCAGATTCTTTGAAATATCTGTTGGTTGGCTTTCTATGCATACATAGATTTTAGCTGCATTTGATCAACTACCTCGTTGTTTCTTATACTGTAATCTTTCATTCATGGTTCATTTGACGAATTTGGACAAAATAGCTATAAACTATTTGTGTCCAACAACAGTGATAACATGATTTTTTATAGTTTGGGAGATCAGATTCTGCATCTCTGACCAGCATGTGCTTTTTCCATTTTGCAGGATCCTAAAGTACTCGCAGCCTTACAGGAGAGCAGAAGACGACAAGCTCCATATGCAGGAGCTTTCCTTCTGAAGGATGACCCGTCAACTGATTCAGCTTCAAGCACTGACATAGAAAAAAACATAAATGAGCTGAAAGGGAAAGATTTGCTTAACCGGCTTCACGAAGTTGGCACACTTGCTCAGGTATTGTGTTACTGCTACTGCTCTTTAACGTCTGTTTGGTGACGTATGATCAAATCAAAAGGCATGACTTCTATTACGATTTCCGTTCTGATTTTCCAGATTTCAAGTATCCAAGGGGACCAAGTTATCCTCGTTGGTCACAGGCGACTTCGCATAACAGAGATGGTAAGTCGTTAGAGTAACAGGGTTCATACTTTGTAGAATTTTCTGTTTTGAAAGAATTTTAAAGTTCAAAAGCTACCTTTACATGTGTTTTTTGGTTGATCAAGTCACTTTTTGTTGAGGGAGAAATTTTTGTTCTCTATATAGGTGAGTGAGGAACCACTTACCGTCAAAGTCGATCATCTTAAGGTACATTTCTGCTTCTATGCTTTTCTTCTTATGATATGAGACTTTGGTTTTATTTTCCTATTTCTTTTTGAAATTTTGAAGTCAGAAACCTGTATTCTTACTCTCTGTGTAGGATAATCCGTTTGATATGGACGATGATGTCATCAAGGCAACATCCTTTGAAGTTATTTCAACGCTTAGGGATGTACTAAAGACAAGTTCATTATGGAGAGATCACGTTCAGACATATACCCAGGCATGTTTGTCCTCATAATTTTTACGTGTACAGGTTAAAAATTCTCAGGATACAAGTATCTTAGTAGATGGCTTTCAAAATTCTGTAGCATATAGGTGATTTCACTTATCCACGCTTAGCCGATTTTGGAGCGGCGATATGTGGTGCAAATAGGCATCAAGCTCAAGAAGTTCTTGAGGAACTGGATGTAAGTAGTTTTTCCACTATTGGTAATTGCATGGTATTCCATGCTTGGTCAGTCTCTCATATTCTTTTTTGGTCAATCCAGGTTCACAAACGTCTGCGGTTGACGCTGGAATTGATGAAAAAAGAAATGGAAATTAGCAAGATTCAGGTACTGCATTCTCTTACTTTCCTGTGTCTTCTTAAGTACTGTTTGAATGAGGTATGGTTCTTATCTTTTGAACCTTTTATAGGAAACCATAGCAAAAGCAATCGAAGAAAAAATTAGCGGTGAGCAACGCCGCTACTTGCTAAATGAGCAGCTCAAGGCTATAAAGAAGGTATTTTTCAGCCCGCTTCACAAATTATCCCAAGTCTGTGTGGTATATAGCACCTTTGGTTGATTTATTTAAGTTTTCCAATGCAGGAGCTTGGTGTGGAGACAGATGACAAATCTGCACTTTCTGGTCAGTACTAACTTAGAATATCTTTAATTCTATGTAGCCATTATATATTCTCATTAGAGATTGATAATTTCACTGCTTCATGGTTCACCATGCACCAGTGTCCTTAATGTGAGTTTGTAGAGCAGTGCAGTGTTAATTGTAAAACGACTGCAACTTATAGATTGTTCTATACTGCAGCCAAGTTTAAGGAAAGGATTGAGCCTAACAAGGAAAAAATTCCGGCGCATATTTTACAAGTCATAGAAGAAGAGCTTACAAAACTGCAGCTGTTAGAGGCGAGTTCAAGCGAGTTTAACGTGACCCGTAACTACCTTGATTGGTTGACCATATTGCCTTGGGGAAATTACAGGTTTTCTATTCTTGACTTACTCTAGAATTTTGTATTAGTTTAAGTAAGGCAATAGGTCTTTGGTATGAGAGAGCATCCATGGCACCATCTGTTTTTGCTTTGTGTTCACTGATTTAAGGAATCTTTTTTTGTTAAAAATGCAGTGATGAAAATTTTGATGTTGCGCGGGCACAAAATATTCTTGATGAGGATCACTATGGCTTATCTGATGTAAAGGAAAGAATACTGGAATTTATTGCGGTCGGAAGACTAAGAGGCACTTCACAAGGTTTGATACTTACTCAGCAGTTGGGCCCCCTTTCTGATTTGATCTTTAATGATGAAAAAGAACTTGTCCTGGTTTATAAGCTCTGCTGCTGAAATTTGAGTAAATGTGTCTCCAGGGAAAATCATCTGCCTCTCGGGACCTCCTGGAGTAGGTAAAACTAGTATCGGTCGTTCTATTGCACGTGCTCTTAATCGCAAGTTTTTCCGGTTCTCTGTTGGAGGGTTAGCAGATGTTGCTGAGATCAAGGTATGAAACGTTTTTTTTCTTGACTTACAAATCTTAGTCTAACATTTACGACTGAATTCTGTCTCGGAAACAATAAAACATTCTCGTAATAACATGTTTAGGGGCATCGTCGAACATATGTTGGTGCTATGCCAGGAAAGATGGTGCAATGTCTAAAGAGTGTGGGGACAGCAAATCCTCTTGTTCTAATCGATGAGATTGATAAGGTAATATCTTTTTAATACTGGTATTAGCTTCTTGAAGTTCATAGTCATCATGTGTTTGCTTCTTGTATTCCTCGAAACAAAACTGTTCAACCTCTAGTTAACAAAGTCAAATCTCTACAATAAATTTTTTTTTATTGTTTATCGGCAGCTCGGGAGAGGCCATGCTGGTGACCCAGCCAGTGCTTTGTTGGAGCTTCTGGATCCAGAGCAAAATGCAAATTTTCTGGACCACTATCTCGACGTTACTATTGACCTATCAAAGGTTATAAATGTGGTCAATAAACATATTTCTTCTTTCTTTTCTTTGTGATGTTCTGATCCACCAATTTATGGATATGGATACCATTTTGTTTCATGTGATTCTAGGCTGTTTGAATTGCTGATCCATTGCTCTGCAGGTGTTATTTGTTTGCACTGCAAATGTGATAGACATGATTCCAAATCCTCTGCTAGACAGAATGGAGGTGATTTCTATTGCTGGGTATATCACTGATGAGAAAGTTCATATCGCAAGAGACTATTTGGAAAAAACTGCACGTGGAGATTGTGGCGTCAAACCTGAACAGGTCTCACTTTCATCCAATCGCTGGTTTTAACTTGGGGGAAAATAAGAAAGAGTTTGAGTAATTCTCAATGAATCACACACTTCTGGGATTTGCTCAATGTGTTCGTACTATTTGCAGGTTGAGGTGAGTGATGCAGCGCTTCTTTCCTTGATAGAAAATTACTGCAGAGAAGCAGGTGTTCGGAATCTCCAGAAACAGATCGAGAAGATTTACCGGAAGGTAAGTTTTGGCACAAGGCTCTGAATTGTCTCCTAAAGCCCTCAAAAATTTAACATGATTTACTTTTCTTTTGTAGATTGCTCTTAAATTAGTGCGTGCAGGAGCAGTCCCTGAAGAGCCTGCAGTTGCAGTTGATCCTGAAGAAGCTGAAATTGTGACCAAGCTCGATGAGGTCCCAGAGGACCATATTGTCAAAGAAAACCCTGTGTCCTCTGCTGAAGAATCAAAGGAAGAGGCTGAAACCGTGAAGATAGAGGTTGAAAAGGTTATGGTTGATGAATCAAACCTTGCAGATTATGTAGGCAAACCGGTATTCCACGCAGAGAAGCTCTATGAGCAAACACCAATAGGAGTTGTGATGGGTCTAGCTTGGACATCAATGGGTGGTTCAACATTGTACATAGAGACAACAGTTGTGGAAGAAGGGGAAGGTAAAGGTGGCCTGAATATAACGGGTCAGCTTGGTGATGTGATGAAAGAAAGCGCACAAATTGCTCATACAGTTGCCAGAAAGATCATGCTAGAGAAAGAACCAGAGAATCAGTTCTTTGCAAACTCCAAGCTTCATCTCCATGTTCCTGCAGGAGCCACACCCAAGGACGGTCCAAGCGCAGGCTGCACTATGATCACATCTTTACTATCACTTGCCACGAAGAAACCCGTTAGGAAGGATCTTGCTATGACCGGAGAAGTCACACTAACTGGAAGAATTCTTCCTATTGGTGGGGTAAGTTAGTAACTCCGGACATGTCTCACTTTATTAAATCTTTTTACAGAATTTGCTGCGAGTTTCTTACTCAAAAAATGTTACAGGTGAAGGAGAAAACTATAGCAGCGAGGCGGAGTCAGATTAAAACGATTATATTTCCGGAGGCAAACCGGAGAGACTTTGATGAGCTGGCAGAGAATGTGAAGGAAGGGCTTGAAGTTCACTTTGTGGATGAGTATGGAAAGATCTTCGAGCTTGCCTTTGGCTATGACAAACAAAAAGACTGATAGAACAGAGAAGCCACTTTCACTTTCTTCATCTGTTGTCTTTATTTAAACAACAAGGCCATTCTTGATTCTTTCTTTTACTCTTTTTTTGCAAGGAGAGAGATTATTCTGTAACAGTTTTTTATGATTAGGGTAATTTTATCTGTGGTTGAATCTTTTTTTGGTATATAACCAAAGCCAAATCATGGTACAGCAAAATAAAAATAAAAAATGTTTTTCATTTTCTGCTTGTAATTTCATCAACATATTTACACTCTTGCGTTTTTATTTCGTTTCCATTATGCTACTCGTTTTATGGCAGGAAGTAAGATTCACTCATACTTCATAGCAGACTACTGTATTACTTCCGAACAAATGAAAGAGAATTATCATATTATTTGCATTTAATTCGATAAAAAGTAGAAAACGTAAAAGAACGAATGCTCATGAATTACACTTGTGAGAGAATACTCCTCAATGTTGACTATTTTCACTTCATCTCAATTCTCATGTCAGAGAAACTATATCAGAAGAAGCTACTAAAAACACACCAGAAGCCGCGAGAAGATCAGGCTCAACTAGCCCTTCCCTTGGCTTCAATGTTCTTCTCGGACTACCGGAGACAAGATCATTAACTAAATCATCAACCAAGCTAGAGACTATATCTCCCTCAATGTCAATGCCTTCTTCAAACGCCTCTTTCTCGAAATCAAGCCATCTCCCTTCGGAACTGCTCATATCTTTGTCAACAAGCTCGTCCATCATTATATCTCTCATCATCTTCAACCCGTGAATCTCTCTATTCAGTTCTTCTGCTAACCAATCTCTCTGTTCAAACAAAAACCCGCCTATCCCCAATAGATCTCTGCAGCTACCCATAAACATCTGCTCGCATTTGCATGCTAAGTGCTTATTGACAAAATCAAACAGTGTCTTTCTCTTGATTTTGGCTGCTGTTGCTTCTCCCTGGCCTTCCATTTCATCAAAGAGGCTCGCAGGTAATATGTCAGTGGCCATCCCCAAAGCAAATTCTTTCACCATCAGTTGGTCAGACCCAAGGATCTCGGATATGTATTCAAGTTCCCAGTCAAGCCTTTCTTCGGCTTCTGAGTAACTCAGTGTTATTACAGATTCTGAGAGCTCAGACTCTTCTTGTGCTTGGTGTGACTCTTTTGATGAAAGCCAGGTGAGTTCTTGATCTGATGAGGACTGTAAAATCCCTGTATAGCCCAAAGCGTTAGACAGGGTAAAAGTAGCCATAAATCAACAAATCAAACTTCCTTTTAAGCCATTACATCTACACCTTGTTCCTATCAACTGCAACTAGTGTTTTGGCGCTTAAAGATTCAAGTTTTGCAGGCTGAATGTGGACTCCCTAATATGCATTGATCTTATCGATTCTTCGGTAGAAAATTCATGGACTAAAAACGTCGAGAAAGAAAATAAGAA
Source organism: Cardamine occulta (assembly GCA_028015245.1). NCBI lineage: Eukaryota > Viridiplantae > Streptophyta > Magnoliopsida > Brassicales > Brassicaceae > Cardamine > Cardamine occulta. The sequence continues at coordinate 9,988,467 of CM051385.1, forward strand.
CTTTCTAGTAAAGTATTAGAAAACTAACCATATTCTGCTGTCTGTCTGCAATCTGAGAAACCCTTGCTACAGGAACTTCTGATATCGTCTGCTTCTGTCACAGTGCTAATAATGCTACTAACTTCGTGCTCTTCTGCTTGTATCATCTTTTTTTTTTTCAGACGAAATGAAATAACACAAACATAATTAGCTAGAAAGCCTTAAACAACTTAAAGATATTTGTAGAAACAGTGCCAAGAAACTAAAACTATAGAATGCTAAATATGACAAAAAAAGAAATTGCAAATACTGTAGATTGGATACTTAATCTCTTAGCTGCATCTGGAAGGAACTAACCTGGAATTTTTGTTTGTTATAGAATGAAGTGCAGTCAGAAACAGATTCACTCTCTGATAAAGCTTTATCCAGCCCATTTTGGGTCGACTTTTCATACTCTGATGACGAAGAAGTCATCCCGTTCACCCCATCCTTTGGAATGGAACTTGAAGACTCTTCTTGGGTCAGGCTACAGCTAGAAGACTCAAGCTTACAAGTTAGCTCTCTGAGCTTTTGTTCCAGCAAAACATTTAAAGAATCGGCGCCAATCATATTGAAACTGACTGCAGAGTCTGTGTCTTGATCAATTGCTTGAGTGGAGGATAGTGAATCAAATGATAAACCTTTTATGGGGGATGAGAAAGTGAATGAAATCACATCCATTTCCTTTTTCTGATCGTTCAACCCACCATCAATGCTGATGTTACATTTGATCAAATTTTCACCTCTTTTGATGCGTTTATCATCGGAGTTTCCAGATTTTTGCATCCCATTAGGGAGTTTTTTGCTCCGGGGAAGAGTTTTTTTTCGCGACAAAGATAAAGAAGTATTCTTTCCTGCTGACGCTGTTGTTAAACCCAACTGCTTTGATATTGATCCACTTTCCACTGGAACCTTGTTTACAACTGTGTTACTTACTTTGCTGCCTTTTTGGTTAGATACAGAGGTCAGTGACGGTTGGTTGTCTCTACAGTTCTGCTTCTGGTTACTCTGCTTAAGCACACTCTGTCCCGTGCTAATTGGAGGTCCTCTGAGGCCATTCTGGCTTTTGACTATGCACTTTTTTGCTTCTGGCTTCTCCTTTTGACTTGCAGAGTTTCTGGTGACAATTAAGGGTGTTGTGCTGCTGGCCTTTGCTTGTGCAGATACATAAGGTGGCTTCACTTTACCCTTCAAATCATCAGAACTGCTTTTTCCCATAAACTTACTAGTTGACGGTGTCGTGAGTGATGTTGAGGTTCTCTTCTCATTGTGCTTTCCACTTAGGTACTTAAGGTTGAATGTGTCATTGGATATTTGGCGGCTTGGCACTTTCTGTGCAGCATCTAATTTCTCTCTTAAATCTTGAATCCTCATAGGAACTGATGAAGGAGAATTAGATGGCGAAAACCGTGTTCTAGCAACCACCCTAGGACTTGGTTCAATAATTCTTGAAGCCGCTTCCATTACATAAACCGGGTTCCTGGATGGGACAAACCCGGGACTCCGGATAGGAGACAAGTGTCTATTATTGGTAACACATATCGGTTTAGCCAACCTGGGAGGAAAAGTTTCAGATTGAAACCGCTCAATTGGTTGGTTGCGCCCATTATTCGTTCTTGATTCCATATGGTCCCAGGAAATTCCATCATAGTCACTACGGAGATTTACATAACCAAGATTCTCATATGCATCCCATCTGTTTGTGTTTCGTGAAGGTCTGAGGGAAAATGGATCAAGATCAGGATTAAACCGAGGTTCCTGGGCATTTGGTACTGGTAGAGACTCTAAACCCATGAGCCTCGCAACCACACTCGGGGCTCTTGTCCCCTGTCCATCATCACTGGTAACAGAAGATGCACAACAACTCGAGTCACTTCTCAGGTTGTAACTCAAATTCTTTCCGATCTCATCAACCTCAATCTGTAGAAAGATCACATCAATCAAAACCAGTTCATGTCATCCGCCAAACTAACACAAAACAAAACTGAAGAAGATGAAAGACACTTGACATTAACGATGGAAAAGTAATTGAGAAAACTCACGAGAGAAAGCCCCGACTTCGAGAGGTTTTGAGCATTCTGTTTTGTCTGCTTCGATTCTTCTGGTAAAAAAAAACAAGAATAAGATCAAACTTGAGATATTGATTAAAAAAACAATCAAGATAGAAAGAGACTTCTCATACACATTATAAATCGAAGAAATATAGAACTTGTTATAAACAGAAATCTTGAAAACAAGAACAACATTGTCTTTAACCATAATCAAATCTTTTTCGTAGACTATACATTTCTGCATGCCACAGAGTTCACACAAACTAAACCAAACATCTCTAAGTATTTGTGAGCATTACAAAGGCAATACTTCAGACACACCTGAGATCACCGAGCTGCTGGAGGAGAATAGCTTCTTCCGAGATTTTCCAGGCCAATCAAATAGATTTAAAAACCCTCCTCTGGATCGTTTCCTCTCAACAACCTCCATTTTAATTCATCTACAGATAACAAATCACTTTCATGGAATGTAACTTACAAAGATACAGCAAAAAAATAGGATCTTGATTCCAAAACTGTAGATAACCAAAACAAACCAGACAAACAAAAAATTGCATAAATAAAACTCAATAATTCACCCAACTTTTTTATCTGAAGTAAATGAAGATGAAAGACAATTTTAATCTAAATTCAGGACTGGACACCACAGGATCAGAAAGGAGTAATGAAGACATCGAAAAACTTAAAATTTGTTACCAAAATCAATGCAATTAGATCAAGCGTGAACCCAATTTACCTATAGGTTAACTTGGAATGCCAAAGACCTCAGCTTTAACTTATAACCTCATCTCATTTGAGCTAATTCCACAAACCCTTGTGTTGGAATCAACCGACTTCGAAGATTTTGACACGTTGACAATAAAATGTAGCCACGGGGAACAAAACCCAGAAATGCTGCGGAGTTTATACGCACAAATTCGAGTAGAAACCTAAAACCAGAAGATCTAGCCCTAAAAGCTATCAATTTTAACTCACTAGGGTAGGTCTTGTGTTCACACAACAATTGAGAATTGGAATCGATGAAAGGTTAAGACACCAAGGAATCAGAAGAAAGAGAATGCAAAAACAAACAAAAAAAGTTACTCTTGAAAAGTGGGTCAGATCAGATAAAGGTTAAAATCAGGGAGAAGGAAGTAAGGTAGATTTGGATTTGTGATTTGGGATTTGGGTAGAGAAGAAACGACCAATAGAAGTGAAGACGAAGCAGAGAACTTGAAAAGAAAAAAACAGATACTACACAGTGTGGATTGATGTGACGAGAGAAGAGAGCGAAGTGTGAGGAAAGAGAAACAAAAACAGCGTTTGAATTTTCCAATCTCTTACTCCACCTCTGCAAATTAAATGTAATCCTTTTTCTTAAAATTAATTGTTTTTTGTTTTTGTCGAATTTATTGTTTACAGCTTTCAGTAAATTATGCATTTCTTCTGCATATAATCCAAATAGTATATGGTATAAAGGAATGAAAAGTGATCATGAAAAAAGCTGAATATTATTCACTCTAACAAAATTAAAAATCTGAAGCAAATTGAGAAATGGAGATACATACGTTTCTTTCTTTTTAGTTATAGAAAAAGGCAAAAACTTTATAGTTAACGGTGTAGAGGTCTAATATGCCAAATCGTAAATAGTTTTTTTTTCATGGATTTTGGGAACCACAAAATGGGTTTCCGGGCTCCACTTTCTAATTTTCTAATTCGTTAAATGTCAATTTTCATTTTATTATTACCAAAATGCTTATATAATTTAAATAATCAATTCAATGCACTCAAAATTTTCACCATATAGCATTTTGTTTTTGTATTTTGCATTTTGCTATTTTGCAATAGGAAGCCCGAAATAGACACTCGCATGTCTCTTTCTTTGCTTATTTAAGGAATTTCTCAATAATTTATCATTTAAACACTAGGACGTGTAATTTAATAGTTTGTATAATTGTATTAATATTATTGATGTGATACCATCTAAATAAATATATTTTGTTCTACAATAAATTGCTTGTCACCCAATGTGGATATATAGTTGATGACATAAACATATTGATAGAAGAAAGACCAATATTAGACTTGACTATCTTTTGGGTTTTTGCTTTCCACAATTGTTTCATTTTCTTTTGAAGATTGTTTTCTAAACTTGTACGACTACAAAGAAAATTTTCCACTTTGGATCAAAAGATTCGTAATTGGGTAAAAGATAATAGAATAATTAAAAAAAATACAAAAGTGAAAAATTGAATATATCTTAATTTTCTTTTTAATTGTTAGGATTCATAACAACAAAAGATTTAAAATTATAAAAGACAAAACATTTCAAATTCAAATATAAAACATAAATTTTAAATAGTGGGGGTTAAAACCCGAAACTACATTAATGCTATTGAAGTTATTAGGATGTTTAGAACATCACATGACGAATTAACTTATCCTAAGGACGCATCTGAGAACTCTACTATTAGCCTATTACAACCATGTCTTTGTAAAAAGTTATTGATAATTTATGGTATTCTAAATATAAAATTCACTATATACTACCACTTCAAAAAAAAAAAAAAAAAAATGGTGGAACTATAATGAAATTTGGTAGGTACTAAAGCATATCAAAGAATCAACCTTAATATACTTATGAAGTGAAAATCTTAACTAAATCAAATCCAAAAAAAAAAAATCGAAGTGATTGTATGTTGTTTGGTACCAAACTGAAATTTATTTGATAGAAAATAGATATTAAAAATACAAGAGATTGTCATCAAATCAAAGGAATTTGTTGAGATATTTCTCTAAAATGTTTTGCGACTAAGATTCTATAAGTCTTTTCAGTTGGATGAAAACTATCCCAAAACGCATAGTCAGGTCTTGTGGGACATATTGTAGAGAATTTGTTGCATAACTCCGCCACTTCGAATAGTCCGGTTCCACAACATCCTAAATCAACCACCTTAAATCCTGTACCATCCACGACAAACATGCATTCTTATTAAATTCTTACAAATAAAAATATGGGAAATATTTAATTACTAAAAAGGAAATTGAATTACCGTATTTTTTAGGAGTTGAAATGATCTCAAGAAAAGGACTATAGTTGTCGGCATATATTATAGATTTTTCCTGTAGTTTTCTTGACAACTTATCAATATTTGCAGAGAGCTTATCATTGAAAAGTTTTGCTGCATCATTATGTTTAACGGAACAATGTCTTAAGGGTCCTCCTGATGATGTTCTCTTTGATGAGATACATCCTAAAGGTCCTATACCATTTATGAGTATTCTTCATGCCCCATGTTCATATAGTGTCTGAAAAATATGAAAAGAAGAAGAACATTATACGCAAATGGTGACAAAAAGATTTGATATCTAAGTATAAAATGGGAAATTTGTCAAAAATTGACTCTTTCACAATTTTACCATCAAGAAGATATTATCTATGTTCTAATTTTTACATCTTAGGGATCCTTTTTTCACAATAAAATTGTGAAAGGTCCATTTCAAAAATCGTCCCTTATAAAATAAAGAATATGTAAACAAGTCAATAAATTTTAATATTTGTTGCTTATTTCTTACTTGAATAAACGAACTAGCATGTTCGGCTAAAAGAGTGGTGAAAGAATCGACGTTGTATTTGAGCTGCGTAATGGGAAAGTCGAAGTAGGTTTTGTCGATATCATTACTACCACAAACAACACTAAATAAGCTATTCTCAATTATATGCTTCGTCTTTTCTTCTCCTACCCTTCCCTTCAATTTCTCTATATACTCTTCGAGATATTGCAATTGTTTTGATAACGATATTGCTCCCTTTGACAACAAAAATATTGTTATTTTGAGAAGAACGTTAGATTAATAAGTTAATATAAGTTTATTTATTTACTAATACAGTTGTATGGAGTTGAAGATTACTTACCGCTAATTTGGATGTCAAAGGAATGTAACCAGCGCCACCAGAAGCAAATGTCACACCGGTTAGGAGATCTTTTGGTTTCAAATTAGGATCTCGATATGCCGGTATAGTTGGTTTCACTCCTAGTTCTTCCGCTGTTATAAACACATTAAAAATGAAAGACAATTACAAGTTGTATCTTGATACTTGTTTTATTTCACAATTTCATTTAAAGTCAAGAAAAAAAAAAAAATGTCACTGAGGTATTTAATATATATATATATATATATCACCTATATTTTTGTAAAAATGATGTTTTGAGGATTTTGTACCAAACATATCCTTTTGATCTATTTTGGTTAATTTTTTAAAACGTAGCATTATAGCAACGCAACAATTATATAAGAGTATATTTGAAAATACCTTATAAAGTCACACTAGAAATAGCATACAACAATCTGTTTGAACAATGAAATAAAGTTTTTAAACACCTATCTTTCTGAAATAACAAAATAAAGAGTAAACTATCATTCTTTAATTTGTCAATAAAAACATAATACATATTTGAATTTAGGTAGTGACACAACGACACACCATGTACCATAAGATATATCATATATATATATTGGTCTAAATACATATCATCCAAAAAACTAGTGATAGTTTTAATTGATATATGCTTTGACAAATGATTAAAAGAAAGAATAAAAGAGAGAGAGAGGGGGAGAGGTAAACCAATAATATCAGTAGGCACTTTTCCATTGGAGAATCTTCCGGTAGGAACTCGCCTTCAAAATCAATTCCATAGGGATGGTAATTGCAGCGAACACGAACATGTCATTGTTATTCCCAGCATCGACGATAGAATCTCCAGATACGAACAATGCTAGAATCATTGTGTTTTGCGGCAGTTTCACGAGAGCATTTGTGGTTGTAATTAAGAATGCCAGAAAGTGAATAGACCAAAATATTTTTAGACAAGAAGAGGTAGAATAATAAGGAGTGATGTGATGAACAAAATTCCGTTGTTCCATAGTTTATGTGTATGTTTGTTTATATGTGTTTATGTCTGAAATAAAATCTTGCTTGAAGTTTGGAATGATGAATATGAAAAAAAAATACTCTCAGCCTGCTATATATATATATATATATATGTATGAATTATGGAACTTTTAAAATATAAAGGAAAATATCCAAGAATTACATTTTTGATTCATTATTATCGCAATCATCACTTGAAAACAATTGTTTATCAAAATTAGCAATTGTTTGGGTAAGGACTATTGAGGTTTATTCCTTGTTAGTAAATTTTTAAAAATTTGGCAGAGACATGCATGTTTATTTGTTTGGTAATTCAGTTCAAAACATTTCTAAATATTATAGAAAAAACATTTGTGTTACAACTTCAAAAATGCTATTAATTTAAAATTGGTGATATAATACTAGATATCTTCTCTATACATATATATTAAAAGAGAAATATTAGTGTTGATATGTCAAGTCCATAATTTTTTTCAAACATTTTATTAAATTAATTATTTTAACTATAGTTATTGTTAATTGTTGAAAACACATTCCATGTATATAATAAACAAACAATATATTGTTAATTTTTCAACAATCCAAATTTAAGAAACTAGAAATATGTATAACTAAAACCAAACACAACAATTTTTTTTATCTAGAAACTTATTGAAATTTATAATATATTAATCAAAATGTATATATTCTATTATAAATAAAATTGAATATTGTTAAATTCATTTGTGAATGGCACATGTTCTTACTTGGTGATATAAAATATAACATACGTTTTTTGTTATTTTATAAAATTTAATAATTCGAACAAAATATTTCTTAGTATGTATAAACAGAAAGATTTATATTTAAATTATTTTGTAAGGATTTTAGAATACAACTAAAAGAAGGAAGAAAATATATATATATATGGGAAGAATATCGTAAAGAACTTGATCAGGTAAAATATAAAAAGAATTCTCTTGTATGAAAATTATTTTAGAATTACAGAAAAAAGTCATAAAATAACAAAAAAAAAAATATAGGATGTATTAGGAAAAATTATTATTAACATTTCTCTTATAAGCTTTAAGTGTTTGAAAAAAATGAAATTCGGTAACCAATACAATTATGACAAGTGGATAACACTATGATGGAATAATCTATGAGAAAGTAAATTAATCCTAGACAAATTCTACACAAGGAGTCTCAACGTTCGGTTTACTTTTCTAAGCAATTATAGCATGTTTACCTCAACTACGTGGTGCACGTTTGCTCGACCGATGAGATATATCAATCACAAATCAACAGACTACAACACAACAACTCCATCACATTCCACATTTGGAAATTACAATGCAGTCAATCTACTAAAATCCTACAAATAAGTTGAAGTTGATGAGGAAAAAGTCCCAAACTTCAAGTTCGCTCCCAACGGTCGAACCGACTACATTCGCTCACCAGAAATCCAACGATCACAACATTCGGCGACATACAAGACTCCATAAGATTCAACCGTTGGGGGATTATGGAAATTGTTATGAACAGTTTGGCGCTAAAAAGAAGAGGCGTCAAAACTCACAAAGAGACAAAAAAAAAGACTCATGGGCAAGTAACCCCTAACATGCGATGATCTAGGAGATTCCCAGCGTTGCAAACCGGTTTGAGATGGCAATTCCTCCATGTGCGACGGGATGACAAATGTCCACAAATCAAAATCTTTAAACGATTGTCCTTAAGCATATGTTCGTCAAAAGTAGTTAAAACGCATAACTGAACAAATTATAAATAATAAGAGTCAAATCAACATGGCAAGATTTTCTCCATTTGGCATCTTGTCTTACCTCTGGTACCACACAAAATAAAAGATCAAGAATTTTAGACTCTCGTTGGTAGAATTTTCATAAGGTTCTCTTTTGTGTAATAGATTCATTAGGACCAATGTTATTAGAGATTTTAATAAACACGCACAACACTTCAAATTTGAGGACTTGTAAGATCACCTCAAGATTTAATCTTATGATAGCTCTACTTCGAGCATGTATGCCTTATCTGTGCTATGTGGTGTCATCTATTGGTCTAGATGTACTCTTATCGGTTTAAATGGAAACCGTGTCATTGTCTTCTACTTGCACATGAACTATTAGATTATGAGCTTTCAACTCAAAATTAATTGGCAATGAGTATATTGGATCATATTCTTTATATATCACTTAAAATCCTTATCCACATCCGATATAAGACATTATCCCTAATATGAACGAATTAATCTTCAAACCGTAAACATGTTTTCGTGCGTTGGGAAGCAATTTTCCAGAGGATACCGGCAAAAGATTTGTTGCAAGGGCCCGATTGTTTTATGGTGGGTGTGAAGGATCATATTATCTCCTCTTCTTTGGTTGTAGATTCACTTGAAGCTATGGAAAACCTATTATTCGTAGGATCTATTTTTCCATCCATCAAAATCAGATTGCTTCCTTTTTTTTGCTCATCAAATCATCGCCAATGCTTCACTTTATTTGAAAGTAAAAAAAAAACGTGATTGCATAGTTAAACATCTTTTTACCTCGAGATTAAGAGAGACTTATGGAACAAAACTCTCATACTTGAAAATCTTTCATCCCAGCCATTTAAAGCTATATATATGGTCTATTACTTTGACCATCTTCCTCTTTTCTGATCAACTATATATCCAAAATATTTTTAGTTGTGACTCTATTTTGTAAAGCATTAAAGTAATGGTTTGTAAATTTTAGTTTCCAGCTAAAAAAAATTTTAAAAAAAATTAAAAGGTTATTTTGCTATTTTCCTATATATTTTATTTTGGGACGAATTTTTCCTAGTCTTTTGATTTATTTAAACAAACACTTACGAACGGTATATCATGCTACCATAGTGCAACAAGTTTCAAAGTTAGTGTCTAAAGGAAAATCTTAGTTCAGAAACTTCCTGGATGCTTGGTTCACTAATATTTAATTGTTAAATAACAAGAAAATATAATGTAGATCTATACGTTCTCTGACTCATCCGTGAGCGTGATACATTCGAAGAACAAACATCTCTAGAACGATTTATAAAATAACAATTACAAAGGTATCTTTCAGAACATTTATTACTGCAACACATCCGAAGAGTTCAATATTTTGATATCAAAAGTAAGAAGAAAAAAAACTATGAACTCAACCAAAAAAAAAACAAAACATTAATCGGCCATAATATAAGAAATCTTCAAAACTCACTTAATTAATATCTCCTTGCACTATAAAATTCATAAGTGAACTAACTACAATTTTTATTACGACTTAACATGTACATTTTATTTAAGTTGCTATGCGATGACACATGTTTAAACCTACCCTCTCAACAAAAAAAAATGAACATACATTAACTACAAATGAACAATAAGTAGTACTTTATCAATAAGTATATATGAAGGACTTGCGTATAGTGATTGGTTAACGAAATGGCTCGATCAAACTTAGATATCAATCAACAGTAGTTTGACTATTCGGCCTCTCTTAGTTTCCTTTCCGTTTTCCACGAATTTGGAAGGAAAGTTTCTCCTATTATTTTTAAATATAAAACCAATTCAAATATATATATAAAAACATATATATAATGAATGTAAAAAAACATGTATTAACGCCAACTCTTAAAAGCCATCTAGAAAATTATCGACTATAAAACATTTATCCACATAAAAGAAGAAAAAAGTCGCATATATGACCGCAGATATGCCAATTGAGCAGGAGTACCCGAGACTATGGACTTAATTTTATTAGACTTAAGAAGGCAAATGATTATTTTGAATGAATCTGATGCATATGAAATAAGTCCCAGGGCACTATTTTCTCGAGTTTTAAAACATGAAAAGAATAGAAAAAATATGATAAATTTTTATTTGTTACCAAACGACCAAATAGGCCAACGACATATATACCTTAAGTCTGATCAATCTAGCTAGCCCTAAATTGTTCATGATTTGATAAATTATTAAGTTTTCGGGTAAATCATATTAAAGTAAACGTATCTTTTAAATATATTATTACATTGTTTCCTTATGTAAATACAACTCATTAAACTAGATCATACCTATTATATGAATCAATTGTTAATGAATCGATGTCTATCAAGAACTGGAAAAAGTTTTTGAAAGATTTAGTCTTCTCTCCAATTCGAACTCGCATTTGGAAAAAACTTACAAAACCTCTCTTCTTCCTTTTTAACAACTAAAACATATCTTCTAACCAGTCGAATTTATCATTAAAAAAAAGATAAATGTATGTTTTACTTTCAAATACGATTCTATTAATATATATACATAATACTGTATTTGTCGTTTGTCGTTTTCTTTGGTTATCACTTATCATCAAAGACGGACATTGTCCATCAATAGAACGCGTCTATGTAGAAAAAAATGTTCCATAATTTTTCTGCATCTGTCCTTTCTAATCTTCAAAAAAAATAATATTTATGTCGAATGTTAATTCTTTAACAAAAAAAAGGTTGAATGTTAATTTTTGATCATAAAATTACTTAAAACGCGTTACGGCATCATCACCAAAGCGTGGTTTTTTTTTGGGTCAATGAACCTTTCAGTTGACGATCTAATCCTTGTCAACGGCTCCTAAAATTGAAATTTCATCATTCATTAACCTATTAGACTAAACGTCATTCAGGATTCAGGTAAATATTAAATTGTAGTTTTAGGCTTTTAGTTAGCTAGATTTGGAAATTTTTATCTTTACGTAATTTTTTCTATGAACGAAAATTTGGTGAATTTATTCAATTCATTATTAATTGAATCTATACCAAATAATATTTTCTTTTCGAAAAAGCACTTCAAAATATTTAAAACGCTGAAAATAATTTCAAGAATAAAAAAGAATCACCAAATCTTCTTACCAAAACATAAAAAACTTCATATTGTTTAAGCGTTCTAAATGATCTTCGTTTTTTACGTATGTTCTTTCTAGTACAGGTAGGGTAAGAGTTATTGCATTTTTTTTTGTCGTCAAGAGATTATTGCATCTATACCAAATACTAGGTTTTATTTTGTTAAATGCAACTTTTTGCAGTAGGTGTAGGATATATATATGCAAATTTTTTTTAAAATGCGATAAATATATGTGCGATATATAGTTAAGAAAATCCGTTAGAGATTTTTTAAAAATCAACAACAAATAGTCTATAATGCAACTACTAATTAATATTTATCAATCATATTATAGCTCGAATCTTGCAATTCAAATTTAACAACCATAACCTAGATATGAGAAAAGAGTCAAATACAATAATAGATTTTCGTAAACTCATCAAGTTTTGGGTAGTTAGATATCAATAATATACTATCCACTCCCCATCTCAACAAAACACTATTTTTTAGATTTGTTGAAATTTAATATGTCTAGTACATATTCATTACTATCTATCAAGACAAACTTTTTTCAATTTAGACTCTTAAACTTCCTTTTTCAAAGATAATAAATTCAATTCAAAAACTAAAAACCCGTGTGTTTAAAAGAAAAAGACTAAAACCACATACTTTAAAACAAAAAATCTAAAAAAGGAGAGACTATATTTTATACTATGATCAAACAAATCCTAAACTAAGATAATACTATAATAGTAGTATATCAGTTGGAATCAAATCAGTGCTAGAGTAGGGTGTTATTATATTATGCATAAGAGTTAATTACTTCTTAGGTCTAGATAGTGATTGAGAAACGAACAAAAGCGTAAATTTAATACTAAAACGCGTAGATTGTAAAATTTAATTAAGATGGAATTCTTAAACATAAATACAGGATCGTATCTGACAACAACCACCAAAATGCAGTCTCATATCTGACCACAAACTATACAAGTGAATGTTTAGAGTTTTCTTAATATTTATAAAACCGAAGATCGTAATCATCAAAAAAAAAAACTTCTCAAAAGAAACTTTTAATTAAAGATATTTTTACTCTGGTTTCTCAAGTTTATGTTTTAATCTTGCTTATGATAATTTTTAACTGCATATAGAAAAGGACCAACTACTAACTAAAAAAATCAGAAACTCTAGCTATTATCTACTAGTATTCTTTTTGCTTTTAGTAGGCCAATGATATTTTTCTCTTTCTTTGCAATTTATTATATCAAAAAATGTTATATCTGTTTTTATATGTAGTTGGATATCGTTTAAAGTTCTGCATCAAGTTAGTTGGGGATGAATAAAAATGAGTTGAACTTAAAATAGAAATAAAAATAAAAACGAACCAGTTCTGCAGCATGTTTATGGTCTAGTGATACTTAGATATGGCGCAAGGCATAAACTCTCCCAAGCTCCGGATTCAACTTCCACAAGGTAAAAAATCACATGCATGTTGGAAATCACAATTTTTGACCACTTGTGTTGCCGATTGGTTGTGTTGTCTAGCTTAGACTAAGTAAATTGAACGAGGTCCTTTTATTCTAATGTCAAAAACCAATTAATACCTCGGTGAACCAAGCTTTCTCTATAAGACTGACTAATTTCAAGAATTATCAAAACAGAAAAAGCCCCGATTTTTCTTACAAAAGAAACATGTATTCAGTATTCACCACCATACTTGAATTCTTAATTAGTAGTAATTCACAACAAAATATTAGTATAAATTACTAGATTACATGCTTTGATATGGATAATATCATGTTAAAATACTAGTTTTAATTAATACAAATAGATAGTAACCCACGTTGTGCAGCATAAAAAAATGTTTACATAAATTTTGGTTCGTTAGTTTACCAAATAATAGAATAATAATAGTATTTTTTTATTTAATTTACACTATATATCTTATAATTTTATATATTTAATTTACTTTGTGTCATACTCCGATTTAGATCCGTAATTAGTATAGTAAACATGATGATCTTGCACTAATGTGTATCAGGTCTACTAATAAAATTCGTTAATTATAAATTTGGTAAAATCCAGAAAAAATAAATCAACAAAATCTATATTGACCCGTGATCGAGTATTATTGGTTGAAGCGGTTGTAGTTAAAAACTGATAGTTTCTTTTAGTTGTATATGCTATACTAAATAAAATATATTATTTGTGATTTTTTAGATTTTAGTAAGATTTTACCATACTAAATAAAATATATTATTTGTGATTTTTTAGATTTTAATAAGATTTTACCATGCCGTTGTGGAGTACGGAGAAATGTTTGATAAACTTGAGATAATATTTATATTTTAAAAATAATTATTTTGTAATACTGATGAATTAACATAAAAATGAATTAAGTGGATAAAAATTATGTGAGTAGAATGTGTGCGAAATGAAAACTTTTGAATATTTATAAGTATCAAAGTAATGAGATGTTTGATAAAAACTTTTATATTAATAAAAATTCTAAAGCAACTACTAAAATATCGTGCAAGTTTTTTTCTTTTTACAACAATTTTGGTATAATTAGTTTAATAGGATAATTATAACTGGTTTTATAATTGTAAATAAATATATATAAAGAAGATGCTGCTTTTGATTCTAAATTTATTGATAACATTAAAATAAAAATTAAAAATCTAGTTGAAAAGGGAAAAGTATTCTAATAGTATTTTATGTAATATAACCAATGAAAGTTGGTTATTTTCTTTTCAACATTGATAAAATAATAGCATATAGATTATGTAAGTTACAGAAAGAAATGATTAAACTGAAATTATTAAATTTTCCACTTTATATCCGACTTTTCCAATATGCGGGGATGTTAAAAAAAAATACACCTAATACATTTTAGCCGGATCGAGTGTATGTATATGCTATATTATTACAAGCTGATTTAAATTTGTACGAAATGATCCAAGCAACAAGTCTTATTATTTTTTTTTGGTCAAAGCACAAGTGTAAATAATTAATTAACTAAAAACAACTAAATAACTAACTTTAATTAGCGTACGTGGTTAATGAACTTCTAAACTCCACAGGCGCAGAGCAACGAATCTGCCTGGAAATTTCAAGGCTGCTTCGTCAATTCTTACTTCCTATATATTTCCATGACTTACTCTTTCTCAATCTCATCTCATCTATCTCTTTCTCTCACACACACACAAAAACACTAACAGTTTTTTCTCTAAAGATTAATAAACTCTTTAGAGGTTTTAAATCGGATAGAAATTTCTCTAAACCTAAAAGTGACCAATGAAGAGCTTTCATAGGGCTGGTGGTTACAGTGGCTTAGGAGCTCGTAACTTAACATTCAAGAAGTGAGTTTCTTACAAAACAAAACAAATCTTTCTTTCTTTCTGTTTTTTTGGTTTGATTTTCAGACAAGGTTTCTAATTTTTTTGAGTTTCTTTTTCTCATGTAAACCACAGAGTTGTGAAGCAGGTGATGAAAGATCGGTATACTAATCAATTCATGGTTCAGATGGAGAACATGATGAGAAGAATTGTGAGTTAATTTTCCCATCTTCCAATTAACAATTTATTCTGCTTAAACTACCTAATTAATATCTTAATTATTCACGGATTAGTTAAAATTAATCTGTTCCTGTCTAGTATAGCCACCAAGTTTGACCGATCGACTTCTTCTATTCTGTCTTGTTTTAAATTTTGTGGGCTCCTCAATCAACAATGGTCCCTAAGTCTAGTTACCATATAGTATACTATCAAAGTAAACATATAACTAAATACGGTAATCACATGTGTTTTTTATAAATAGGTTTGATCCGTAGTTTTACTGCTTTTAATGGTTAGTTCTCACATAAACGGAAGTTAAGAAATAACCGAAATAACCGAAATAACAAGATCTTAATCAGTAATATTTTACATTCCCTTTAGCTAAATTAATCTTTTTACCGTTTTATACCCTACATATTTGTATGCATATGTATATGGACGTGATGACATGTGAAAATATATGCTTTATTCTGTCAACATGCAATATACAACATTATCTCAAACCACGTACTGTAATACATGTCTTGGTCGTATGCTTAATTATAGTCAATGAAAATTAGTGACTAATCATTTAAAGAATCTTTTCTTGATTTAGTTTCAAGAAGAACTAGATCGTCGTCTTCCACCTTTTCTCTCTTCAACGTGGGGCCCAATGGAGCGATCACGTTCGGAAACGCCATCGTCACGCCCACGATACAAGCTGCGTTTCGTAAACTCTCCGACGTTGTCGATATTCACGGGGGCCAAGATCGAAGCTGAGGACGGTTCTCCTTTGGTGATCGAGCTCGTGGACGCAACCACGAACGTTCGAGCCGTTTCGGGACAGCTCTCTTCTTCTCGAGTCGAGATCGTGCCGTTGAACGCTGATTTCACGGAGGAAAGCTGGACCGCTGAGAATTTCAAACGGAATATTCTCAAGCAACGCGAAGGGAAACGGCCGTTACTAACCGGAGATTTAACGGTAACGCTTCAAAACGGCGTTGGAGTGATCGCCGGAGACGTTGCTTTCTCGGATAATTCGAGCTGGACTAGGAGTAGGAAGTTCCGGTTAGGTGCTAGGTTGACCGGAGGTGGAGCCGTGGAAGCGAGAAGCCAAGCCTTTGGATGTAAAGACCAACGAGGAGAATGTAAGTAGCGGTTGCGTTTGGTCAGCGATTGCGATCGCGGTTAATGCGTCTGGATGAATTATTAAACGTTTTTTTTTTGGTTATACAGCTTATAAAAAACATGATCCTCCGTATCCTGGTGATGAGGTTTGGCGACTGGAGAAAATCGCGAGAGACGGCGTTTCGGCAAAGCGTTTGGGTGAACGAAAGATTTATACCGTCAAGGAGTTTCGCCGTTGGTATACGATAGATCCAATTGCGTTATACAACGTAAGATTATAAACATAAAATAACCCAAATGAATCTTAGGAGTGTATTCAACAAAGAATTTGAAGTAATTTGAGTTTTAACGAGTTTAGAGATGATTTTGATGAATTTTGGTTAATTTCTAAAATTTGTTAGTGTATTAGAATTTTCTAAAATCTCATTTAAAATTATTCAAATCATTTCAAATCTACTAATTAAAATATTTTTAATAGTAGTGGATTTGACAGTACATTTTCAAATCATCAATCTAACAACACTTGATTTTTTATTTTTTTCTTAAAATTTATGAATAACGGATTTGTCATTTTTAATACAAAACACTCCAAATCCCTCATTCAATACACCCATATTTAATATATATAATATTCTAACTAATCACAATATTGATTCGTATTTTATTTTTTGTTTACAGATAATTGGTAATGGGATCTCAAAGAAAACATGGGAAGCAATAGTAGTATCTCACGCGATGCGTTGCGTTTTGGACGAAACAGAATGTTACATTTACAACGCAAACGCTTATAATGGTGCATCACTTCTCTTCAATTGTTTTTATGAAGTGATCAAGGTGTCCTTGAGTGTGGGCGGTCCGTTTCAAAACGTCCATGAGCTAACTAACTATCAGCCATTTCTCGACCAATTAAAACTTGAAGCTTATCAAAACCTTAGCCATTTTAGGCTAGTGGACGGTAGGGACTTTGAGAATCATCCACAAAGGTCTCTACAGTGTCCGCAAAATCCTGGATTTGGAATGTCCTGTCCTGAATCGCAACACATCGACTTTCAAGGTATATAATTCAAGTCTTGTCGTGGTCTAAAAGTCTTTTGATATATGTCTTTATACTAACTTATTCGATGGGTTTTTTTTTTGATATTAGGAACTTCGGATCCATCAGGCTCTTCGACGTCTCTTTGCCTCACAGCTTCCGGCTCCACGGTCCAGCCCGAAATGCTGATAAATTTACCAACCGCAACATTTCACATCGACAAAAAGTTCGTAGAGAATATCAGAAACAGCTTCAAGTTAAGTGAGCTCGATCAAGTACATGGGGAATTACAATCTGTAGTGACAAGAGGTTGTATCAAGAATAACGAGGATGATGAGAATGCTTTGGCTCATAATCACCATTATGACATGCGCTCGAACTGGTCACCTGGTGCGACGCATTGGGCGCAACAAGCTATTGAAACGATGTTTGATGTTCGTATTGAAAACATGGGATCTCCGAGAGCCAGGTGGTGTAAGGTTAAGGCAGCTCTCAAGCTTCAAGAAGTATTGAGACACACAACTGCCAGAAACCGAGGGAAGGCTTGTAACAAAACTTGCCTGCCTTATTAGGTTCAGAGGTTTCTTCTGGTGCACGAAAAAAGTGTATATGTGTATATGTTTTTTCCTTTTGATAGAATAGGGTTAGATGGATCCCGGCCACTGAGTTTAGGGGATTAATCTTTCTGTATATCATGTTTGATATTTCTAAGAAGAAAAAGAAAGGCAATATGACCAAATCTATTTACATTTTTATATTTAAAGTATTTTTTTCCCCTGAATCAAAATTCTTTTGTGGCTCAGGGCTTGTAACCTATTATATGCCGTATGTATAAGATTGAGAGGTTTCTTGCGGTACAAGAAAGTTATTTATAAATAAAATATACAATTAATTTTCATCTTCTTGTGGTAGAATAGGATAGATAAAGGATCTCGGCTTTTTAAATATTTTTTAAAGAAGAATAAAGCTATATACATTAATTTGACATAATCATCTTAATTTTACTTTTCTAGATGCCTAAATCAAAATAGTTCACCACAGGACATCATTTTTGTTTGTTCAGATTTCCAACGTATAACAATATTGAGATCTATCGATATGTAACTTGGTGTTCAAAGAATGTTTCGAGAGCCTTAACAAAAAAATAGAAGTAGAACCATTATCCTTTTGGTTATGCCAAGAAAATTTATGTAACTTTCTTCTATAATGGTGTTACTTTTGCTTTTCCTTGAAATGATTTGGGAAGAAGACTATTAACCTCCTAATCACAAAAAAAAAGTCTATGAGTAAGTGAAAACATTGCTGGCTTTTGCTTCATTCCTTTTATCTGTCTTCAATGGAACACGTTTGCTGAATCTGTGGTTTCTTTTACTTTCTTTTGTCTAATACAGACACACTCTCTCATCATTATTATAGCAAAAATTCCACAGATCCCGGTCGTGCGTACTGCCACTTGGCTTTCCACCAGACAATGATTTGGCAAATGTTTTGTTTTGTGTTCATTAATCTACCAGAAAGACCATAATCATTGTTCATCAAGGGCATTTACGTCTTCTTTCTACACTCACCATTGGCTTGAGAGGGCTTTTAAGGAGCTCTTTAGAAGTTTCTTGATGACTCATACAACCAAAAAAGGAAGCAATATTGCCACAGTTTCTTCCATATCAATCCTCTAGGATCTATAGTAATCAGTCCCCTAAAAAAAAGAAAAAAAGGCCATTCTCTTATTCGTTTTCTTGAAAGAGTTTCCAGAGAATTCTGAGAGTTCTTGATCACTACTGTTGTATCAAAAAGGAACTCTAAACACTAAGGTTGGTTCTTTTGATTTGATCTTGGGGTCATTAAAGAAATGACAATTAGATTGGGACATCCTCTTATAGTCTTACGTGTCAATGTTGCTTCTAATTGTAATAGAGAAATGGAAGAAAAGAAGGAGACAGTTAGGTGTTGCAGTGATTGCAACACCACTAAGACACCAATGTGGAGAGGTGGACCAGCTGGTCCCAAGGTCTCTTCTTCTTCCTTTAATTACGTATAGTTATTATAACTTTGTTTGACCTGAAGATGATTCAACAAGTGTTCTTAAGCTGTTTATTTTGGTTTTGTTGTGGAACTTGCAGTCACTTTGCAATGCATGTGGGATCAGATTCAGGAAACAGAGACGATCAGAGTTACTGAGTATCCGTTTTGTTCACAGCCACAAAGCCTTAGATTTCAAGAAGATAAACCCAAAATCATCATCACATGGTAGCGTGGCTGTGAAGAAATTACGGAGTCTAAAAGAGGAAGAACAAGCTGCTTTGTGTCTACTGTTGTTGTCTTGTAGCTCTGTTTGCCTGAGAGAAAAACAGAGTTTGTCTCGCTAAACCATAGTTTTGCCTCTGTTTTATTGAGATCTTGCTCTAATGGGCCACTCTTTTGAGGATCTATATACTTTAACGCAGTAATTTGGGCATTTCGATCTTGGCTTTGCACTCCAACTGTCATGAAATACTACCTAACAAAAAGATTACTATTAAACAATCTTGTAAAGGTAGCCACAGACTAAATATCGTAAAATCTTAAGAGACCAAATATAAATCCGCTGGATATATTAGAGAAACAACTATCCGAAATCAGTCTTGGATTTGTAAAATATGGTTTAAATTAAATTACAAAAGAAAACTATAGTAAAAGTAATAAATCGGTGACCGGCGAGGAAATTGAGGACGTTTCCGCCGCCGTCGTCAGTACCGAGCTTAGATTAGGTTTTCGGTTTGTGCTGGTCTTTTGTAACCCTTCATTTTTCTGTAAACCATAACCAATCCCGGTTATCCCGGTTTAGGTGGTTTGTTATATTTTCTCCATTTATAAAAAGAAAAAGAAAAAGATCCAAAGTAAACAAAAAAAGTATTAAAGCACAAAAAAAAATAGCATAGATTGATCCATGATATTTGGATCCGGTTTATTTATGTCCAGCTTTTAAGTTGCTAAAAAAACTTTTAACAAAAATCTCTCACTACACAAGTGGGCCATAATGGTCAAAGAAGTAGAGAACTCTGGTATGGGCCTAACGGGTTTATGGCTTTATGCGTCATTCTGTATTGGATCACGGGTTAGCCGAACCAAATGATTTTTATGGGTTAAGTTGGAACATGATGAATTTTTAAATTTTGTTTTGTTTGTTTAAATGTATTTTGGAACTCGTTGACCAAATAACTTTTTTCAATTAGCATAACACAACAAGAAAAAAAAAGGAAAAAAAAACCTGTATTGATATTTTTAAATAGGAAAAATATTCTCAATTACACAAATTATAGGCTGCGGCATATCTACACATACGAACTAATTTAATGTTCTCATAACTATATGAACTATTGACTTTGTATAGTGACATGCACGAAATATCATATGTCATGTGCCTAACTACACCAACTATTATAACATACATGAAATATCAAAAGTTATATGCGTAACACCATAATCATTTTTATGATTTTAATTTAAAACCATCGTATTTGCTTTTACATATATATATATATATTATTTTGTATATTATATAATGAATAGAATAATTGATCAAAATATCAACAAAAATAAGTTTCATTTAAAAAAATTTGTGTTATTTTAAAAATCATACAATAAATTGTTGTAAAATTGAACCCATTAACAAAAAAATATGTTCTAAATCTTTATAAAAATCAACTTGAAATGTTTTATATTAATGTTTTTTGTATTTTTTAAATAAATGTATATTAATATTTTAATTTGTAAATAGTGTAGGAGCGGATACGGATTTTATATTCTAAAATTTTAGAATACAAAATCCGGTCCGTTGGATCCAAGAAAAGTTACTTGGATATGTCCAAATTATGTAAAAATTAGAATTGTCATATAAATATTATTTTACTATTAATGTTCCGCTTTATAAGCATTATTCAGATAGACCTAGGACAAAAACAAAATTCATATTACTATTTAATTTTGATATATTTTCGACATATTCGGTTAATTTTTTTTTGGATCTAATGTATCGAATTTGGTATTCTGAAATTCCAGGATATCAAATCCGTGTCTTTTCCTACATTAGATAAAAATTAAATTAGTAAGATAAATTTTATCCTAAAAACTAGAAAAGAAAATGTAATATAAAAAATTTCAAGTTTCTTGATTTTATAAATATTTTAGAAGATATTTATTATATTATTTCTAAAATAATATACAAAATATTTTTTATATATATATAAAAAAGCAAATATGATGATTTTAAATTAAAATCGTAAAAATTATCATGGTGTTGTGCATATAATTTTTGATATTTCGTGTATGTTACAATATTTGGTGTATTTAGGTACATGATATATGATACTTCGTGCATGTCACTATGTAAAATCAATAGTTTATATAATTATAAGAATATTAAATTAATTTATGGGTATAGGTATGTCATAGTTTATAGTTCATGTAGCTGATAATATTTTTCCTTCTAAATACTTCATTATTCGGTGGGTGTCAGAGAAAAAAAATAAAAAAATACATTAGAAACAAAATCAAGTTAACTTAAAAAAGTCACATACGCAAGTTGAACCAAGTGACTTGCTGGGATGTTTTTCCTAAAAGATGGGAATATTCCTTCCTTTGAAATTAAGATGACATTATTTATTAGAAAAGCGGGATATTAAAAAAAAAGTTCTCTGATAAGTTGATAACTGAGTCATCATAATCAATGATGTTATAGTAATTTAAGCATAACTTATTAATGATTTTGACAGAGATTAGTTAGGCATTAATGTAAAATTAGAATAGTTTCGATAATCTTTTCATAATTTACCAATAGAAAAACAAAATGGGATGAAATTTGCCGAAAGTGGAAACCTGTATGACCCTCTCAACTTAAGCCAACTCGGATCATAGATCCATATTTGTCGGACCGGGTCACAGATCCGAAATAAACGGGTCTCCTTCTCTCCCTCTCACGCGAGCGTACTTCAATCTCTCTTTCAGTCTTTCTCTATAAACTGTCGATTCTTAAAATTTATAACTTTCGTGCAAATGCAGTTTTGTTTCGAGTTTGGATAAACACAAGGCAAGTATCTTCTCCTTTCGATTCATCTCTCCTTCTAGGTCATTTTGATTCTCAGAAATTCAGACAAAGTTCGCGCTTTTTTCGCCCTCTCGATGAGGAATTGAAGTCTGACGACAAAACTTCAGTCATTCCTCAGTTGTTTTCGATTCACAAATCGGAAATTTGGTTTCTACTGATTTTGAATCACTCTTTTTTTCCCAATTCGATTTGTCTTATGCTGACAAAATTTGAGAAAAACCTAAGCTTTATATTGCTGCCTAGATATCGAATCGAAGGAAATGATTTAAAGTTCAAAGTTTTGCTTATACTTATTGGCTTTAATCGAGTCACCAAGACGATGACAAAAGACTGTTTTTTAGTTTTCATTTTCAGATTGGAATTTTATAATCATGCTATGCTAAGAATATAGAGAAACTCAAAATTTGGCTGAAAGTTATTAAATTTCCCTATAGGGTTCTGTTGAATTTTTGTGATGATGTTGTGTGTTTTATATGTTGTGCCTAGTTCTAATTTTCTTCATTTTCTGAATCTACAGATCGAAACAGTGGTTTCTGGAGGCAATCTTCTTCAAGAACAGATACATTGTTGCTTTGATTCTTGAGCTCTATTTGGAGGGAGATAGAGAAGAAGAGATTTGATGTGTATCTCAATCTCGCAAGTCTCTAGATTCAGAATCTATTCATTAGGAAGTTCTTGCTGTGAACGTGTCCATGGCTATCTCAAGAACAATACAAGCCCAAAGCTGTTTCATGTTAGGGCTTCCTCAGTTGATGGTAAAAGCAGATGGATCAGACGAAACGTGAGTACAAGTACACAAGGTAGTCGAAGCAACAACACTAAGAGCAGTGTGTTGGGAGGAACAGTTCCGGTTACTAGGA
The DNA here is from genome assembly GCA_028015245.1 of Cardamine occulta. Taxonomy (NCBI): domain Eukaryota; kingdom Viridiplantae; phylum Streptophyta; class Magnoliopsida; order Brassicales; family Brassicaceae; genus Cardamine; species Cardamine occulta. Next base: position 10,011,937 of record CM051385.1, read on the forward strand.
TTATAGATGTAGAGAGCAGCACCAATTTACAACAGCCTTTTGGTAATCTTCAGCAACGGCTCGCTCAAGACAAAGATCTGCCTAAACTCCTCACTGTTATCGTCTCTGATCTTGAAACAAGTGGGTTGAGTAGGGTAAAGGAGCGGATAATCGAAATTGCAGCACAGGATATAGCTGGTGGTACAAACAGCACATTTCAGACTCTTGTTAACCCGGGTTTACCTATAACTAATGCGTATATCCACGGAATCAGGGATGATATGGTTTGTCGACCTGAGGTTCCAAGGTATACATTGGCACCATGTAGAGTTCTTTTTAACAGTTTAGTTCATTTTGATTTTGTGTGATTAGTTTGTTTATTGCTCTGTGTGGCTTCCATTGGATCAAATAAGGATTTTTGTGTGTTGTTGGTAGGATGGAAGAGCTGATACCGATATTTCTGCGGTATGTTGAGAGTCGACAGAAGCCTGGAGGTTACGTGATGATAGTTGCACACAACGGCAAAACTTTCGATTTCCAGTTTTTGATCAACGAGTTCAACCGTTGCTCTTACGAGATTCCTCATAACTGGTTGTTACTTGACTCGCTTCCGATGGCTAGAGAGAACATAAAGTCTCTAGGTAAGATACTAAAATCCCTCTACTTCTTTTACATGTTTTCTTGTTTCGAGTCGGAAACTGATAAACTAGAAATGGGTTCTTCTTCTTCTTTCGCAGAGGCAACGGTTAAGCCAAAAGCTACATTACAAGCTCTTGGAGAATACTATAACCTTTCAAGGGATGGTGATGCTCACAGAGCCTTGTCAGATGTGTTACTCTTATCTCAGGTGTTCCAGAGACTCACCATTGATCTCAAGCTCTCACTCTCTGATCTCGTCCTCCGATCTCATACCGCATCTGATATTACTACTGCCATGGCCAAGAACAAGAAAGCCTGAAACATTTTTAGACAGCTTTTGATGAGATTAGATATTCATCTCTCATTATATTGTTTCTCTCTACATATATAATTAATGTATCTCAATTATGTAACCGATTAATTTATCCAAAAACAGATGTAATTTAATTGATGATACAATACATTGATGAATAAGCTTTACTGCTTCAACAAATCACAAAATCCCAACCCATAATCATCGTTAAGAAAGATTAAGTTGTTAATTAATCTCTTTTAGAGTTAACATCCAAACAGTGATGAAGTTTCTGTCAGCAAAGAACCTACAAAAAAAATCTTCAGCAAAGTATCTACCTCAGGCAGAGGTTTCAACAGCTTCAGTAACAATAGAGGAAAACGCTGCCGTTCCACTTAACAGATCAAAAAGGAAAAGAGAAATTGGGCCAATCAAAATCAAAGTCGAAGCCCATTTAGATCCAACGGTTTCCTCATGTGAAGACAAAAACAGGGCTGATATGAAGCAAAGCGTGGGTTGTACGGGAAAAAGCTGCAGAAATAAAACTATCCAATCGATTTGAGGCCGTTGATTCCTAAAACTCAAGTTGATTGTGCCATCGTTCCAAGAGATTTAGGGTTTGTTTCGGGATCGTAGTCTTCCACCGCCTCTAGCAACGTAGACGATTTTTTTCTGAGGAAAAAGCATCGGCGACCTCAAGGTAAGAGTTCCGATCCATGAAAACCTCATTTCTGCTGATAATATAAAACCCTAGGTCATTGATGTTTTCTTCTTCAGCTATTTTAATGGCGTCTTCAGACGAAGAAGGAGGGATTCGACCTGAGCATGTTAATGAATACGATTTCGTTGATCTAAATGAAATTCCTATCAAGTTTTGTGTTCTACCGGTGAAATGGCACAGCGAAGATGATTCATCTTCAGCTTGTAGCTCTGAGCTGTCTGTGTTTTTGCGTGGCAACACTTGCTGTGGAAATGAGTCATTTTGTAAGCTCGTTAAAGCGTGGAAGTTTGATCTGTCTCATGATGAAAATCCAAAGATCGATGTGCTTCTACATGGGATGCACTGGATAACTCTAGATAAACCTAAAATGAGTTACGAAAATTTGATTAGAACGACTCTGGTCTTTCTTCAGTTTCTTCACTTTGTTAAAAGGAATCCTGAGGCATCAATGAATGATGTGTGGAACAGTTTACACAATGTTGATGGGTATTGATTAGATTTTTATTCAATTTATTTATCTCAAGTGTTTTCCTTTTATGTCATCTTTTGAATTATGATTTTTCTGTTCACTTAGAACCCATCCTTCAGATCATGATTTATCAGATCATGTTTCTTTACTGTGTGAAGCTATGAAAAGGGATGAAGATTTGACAAAATCAAAGGTTGGTCTTTCTTATCTTCGTTGGAAGGGGTTTTACATTTTCTTGTGTGTTTGGTTCTAAGGCATGGTCTAAAGAGCTGAAATATATGACTATGAGGCTGATTCCTTCACTTTAAGTCTAGTTGTAATATTTCTGGATTTTGAAACTACATCAAAGTGTTTGTTTTTGTCTTCTGGCCGTTGGGCATTCAAATACTTCCGTTTCAGTTTTGACTTTGTGTGTTGCAGATTTGAGAGTCTGCTTTAATTGAATGGCTAGTTAAGAATTCAGAATACATAACAGTTTAGAATGAACTAAGATAATAAGATGAGCCATTTGCATCTGTTGTTTCTTTTCGATATTTATTGCTTCTCCCTGTTTATTTATTGTGCAGTGTTTACTTACTTTTCTGGAGAAGACTTCACAAACAACACCTATTGAAGAGGTGAGAACTAGTTAGAAATGACTTTCTTGTTCTCTGCCGTCTTTCTTGCTCTCCTTCTACTGAGGTTATTTCTGGTTTCATCTTATTAAGGAACTTCCAATGCACCATCAAGAAGATGCTCAGACACCAATGGAACAGAACTTCGTTGTTGATAATATGACAGGTGAGGGAAACAGCAGCGATGACGATTCTGAGGCAAACCTGCTGTTTGATCCGGTCTGTTCTATTTGTGACAATGGTGGTTATGTTCTATGGTATGTCAAGCTTCATAGTTTCTGAAGAGTTGATGCTATTTCGAGAGCTCCTTACAAGCTGCAACGATTTCATTTAATCTCTTTGTTTTGAGCTCAGTTGTGAAGGAAGCTGCTTGAGATCTTTCCATCCAACCATAGCTCATGGAACTGAGTCAGCGTGCGAATCGCTAGGATTCACTGATGAGACTCAAGTTCATGTACTGTGAATCAGCTTTAGAATTTCTGTTTCATATGCTATTATGGTGAGGATTCATGCTGAAGTTGGTTTGCTACATATGCAGGCACTCGGGACCTATTTATGTAACAACTGTCTCCACAAACAGCACCAGTGCTATGCTTGTGGCCAGTTGGGATCCTCTGATGAAAATGCCTCTCAAGAGGTATTACATCTTTTCACCATATCATTCTTCATGTGGATCATGGATTAATTTAGCTGTATTGAGTACTTAAAATCTTCAATATGGAATGAATTTAACTGTTTACTGCTCTGCAGGTCTTCCCTTGTTCCGCGTCAAATTGTGGTCATTTCTATCATCCAAAATGTGTTGCAAGACTTATCTATGCTGATGATCAAATAAAATCAGAAGAACTTCAAACCAAGATTGCTGCTAGAGACTCCTTTGCATGTCCTCTACACACATGTAAAGTCTGTAACTTAAGTGAAAACAAGAATGAATATCCGTTGCACTTTGCTGTGTGCAGGCGTTGCCCAAAGGCTTATCACAGAAAATGTTTACCTAGGTAAACCATTCTTCAATTTACTCTGAAGCTTCTAATGACCATACATATCATCTTTAGATTTTGGTTTTCTTTTCTGTACTCAGGGAGATTACTTCTGAACTCAACTGTGACGAGGAAACATTTCAAAGGACTTGGGAAAGACTGCTTCCGTACAATCGCATTCTGATATATTGCTTGTAAGTTTTTGAATATTGTAGTAATTGGTTTGATTGCATTTAAAGGAGGAATTTCAGTCATGTTCTACATGATGTATAGGTTTTTCATAAACTTTTGAACAGGGACCATGAGATAGAAAGTCATATTCTTACTCCAGCTAGAGACCACTTAATTTTTCCTGATATATCTGGCCAAAGAAGAACACGAATTCACGGACTAGCACAGTTCAAAGAGGATATTCCAAGTAGGGTAACGGATCCTAAGCATCATGGGGGTCTAATTGATCATCTTGGTATTAATGACACATATAGGAAACTAGAGAGAAGCTTTAGTGTCGATGATTATCTTAAGAAACGGAAGATGGAGGATAGTTCAGGAATTTTTTTGTCAAAAGCAGAAATTCCTTCTGCCTCTGCCAAGCCTATCAGAGTAGACAAGGAAGTAGACAATGATATGGATAGGTAATGTTTTTTTTTTGCCACTCTACAATGATATATAAACTTTGTTATATTATTGATAATTTCAACTAAGCATTTTATTTTTGGGGTTACACACAGGGTGCTGGGTATAATCGACAGCGTGAACTCTTCGTTTAACTTTGATGAGTTCGTTAAGTCTCGTGGGGCAACCCATGTAAAATGCTACCGCACCGGAAATGATGTCAGTAGGAACATCACAACAGGATTGGTTCAGACTCATGTCAATGTATGTCACTGTGGTTTGTTTTATGAAATGAAGATTTATGTAATTTAGTTAGCATTGCTCTTCTCCCTGGGCCTGAATATTAATAACTGTTCTGCAGGCCGCTCGAGCCGCGTTAAAGATGTTTGAAGAAGGGGACGACAGAGCTGCAAAAGCTATATTTGACCCAGATATCCTACTCGAACTCATGAAGCATAAGGTTTGAAATTATGTTTAGTTATAACAACAACCTAAGCATAAGATTTAGCTCAGCGCGCGGAGATTAATCCTACATGTGAAAGAATTTCAATCAAGGGAAAAGGCTGCACAATATAAAAGATGCATGTTTTCGAACTGCAGAGGAAGCTTGAAATTTATCTTTCGCCTTTTCTCCAAGGTATGCGCTACACATCTTTTGGACGTCACTTCACAAAGAATGAGAAGCTTAGAGAGGTGAAGTATTTATTATCTCTTTTGTTTTCTTAACTCATGTTTAGCTTGATCCACTAAAGTTTACTAGCTTAGTAATGATAATTAGAAACTGATTTATTAGAAACTGATTTATTAGAAACTAATGATGCAGATAGTAGAGAGGCTCCACTGGTATGTGCAGAATGGCGATACGGTAAGTGTGCCAATTCCTTAACCGATACCTCCGCTATTAGGTAGATTATCAATTATAACATGCTCGTTGGTTAACAGGTAGTCGACTTTTGCTGTGGCTCCAATGACTTCAGTTGCTTGATGAAAGAAAAGCTTGCGAAAACGGGGAAATCATGCTTCTTTAAAAACTTTGATCTCCTTCCACCTAAGGTACAACACCCACTCTTTTGCTTTTGTGTTTGAAGCTGTTTCTAAAACATGATGTTCCCATCGGCAGAACAACTTCAACTTTGAGAAGAGAGATTGGTTGACTGTGAAGGCAGACGAATTAGCTGATGGCTCTCAACTGGTAAGAAAGTTAACGATGAACGACATCCTATAGTTGAGATGCACTTACTTGTTGAATCCACTGAGTTTTTATTTTGGTCATGGATAAAAACAGATAATGGGATTGAACCCGCCTTTCGGTCACAAAGCAAGTCTTGCTAACACTTTCATCAGGAAGGCCCTCGAGTTTAAACCGAAGCTTTTAATCCTCATCGTACCAAATGAAACAAAAAAGTAAATAAATATCAAATACGCAGTCTAAACGACAAACTTTTCATAATCTGGCTTTGTCTACATTTCAGGGTCGATGAAATAGCTGATTATGAGTTGATTTGGAAGGACAGCAATTTACTTTCTGGCATGGTACGTATGTGTTACAAATGGTTCACAACCCTCGTTTATTTTACAAATAGCTTACACTTGTTTTTTGGTTCTGCAGTCGTTCTACTTGCCCGGGTCGATAGATGCGAATAATAGAACGATAGAGCAGTGGAACAACATACCACCACCTCTGTACCTTTGGAGCCGAAAGGACTGGAGTAGAAACCACAAGATTAGAGCACTTGAGCAGGGTCACATAATTCAGATGCATCACTCCACCTACAATGCATATATCCCTCAAGGTATTGGTAATAATGGTATGGTACAAGACATGGATATATCTCCTCCTCTTCCTCCTCCCCCACCAGGGCCTCCACCAAGGTATGACCAGGGACGTACGTACTTACTAATTGGGAGGGGGCACTTGCCACCCCTAAATTTTTCATAGTTAGTATATTTTTATAAATGATTTTAATTCTGCCCCTGTTGATATATTATTCAATGCCCTTGTTTATCTCTCAAATTTGTTTTTGTTGACAATACCTCTGTTTTTATGCACGTATTGTTTAGTATAGTAATATTAAAACCGTAAATTTACCAATAAAATTATGATTTTTTTTGTAACCTATGAGTAAATACATGTAGTGTATCTGTAAGATTTTATTTTAGGGAGAATTAATAAAATATGCCAAATTTGATGGTAGAATTTAGAAAATAGGTTAAATCTTTTCAAATTAACTAATTAGTCATTTTACTGTGTAAAAAGTCAAGAGAATCTTTGGGTATTTTTAACCCCATTGTTATTTTTTAATTTGAAAAATAAAAAGATCGAAAAAAAAACTTATAGATCTAAGATTTACGGTTCTAGATCTAAAAGTTACAGGTTTTCTTTTATTACAATTTACAATCTGTTCAAAGCAGAACTAATAACTTCAACATCGTCGTTCAAATTCGTTGATCCTTGCCGCTTTCCTTTGTTCAAAGTTTCAACTATTTCTTAGTTCTCGTTGATGTATGTATAGATACTATTTCTGTTTCGAATTTGGTTATTCTTTGTGTTTCAAACTGAATATATAGACTCGAAATTACTTGGAAATTTAGTTGGTTATTGTTTGAAATTTACCTAATGATGCAACCGAAACCACCTTCTTTCAATTTCGTCATTGTTTCCTTGACTTAGGTCTATGTCCCTTTGTGGCTCTTTAAAGCTTTTCGTGTGGTTTTGTCTTAAATAATTCAGTCGTGTGAACAGAGTAAACGATTACTGTATAGGATTTTGAATGAGAAAAGCTTAATGATCTTTTGCATCTTAAATCAAATTTCTGACATTATTTTGGTATAATGCAGGTTTTAGTTGGAAATGTCTACTAGTAGTGATGATTATTTTCGTCTACCGGCTAAACTCTTTGAAGCAGAAACGGAGCCTACACTTGAGTCCCATATCAACTATTACGCTCGTTTCACTCTATTTGATGAATAAAATAAACTTTTTAAAGATGAGTTAGATTACATTAAGACATCTCCGTTTGGGCCAATTTATCAGCTAACAAAAGAAAATAAATTCGTTTTATTTGTCAGAAACACATGGGGGTGCTTTATTTGACATATTCTCCATCATTATTTGAGGTAGTTGATAACTAAGTTGAATATCATGCACCTAAATATCTAACTGATATTCCTCTTCAACCATCTGAAGTGGATCATATGACATATCATCCACTAGAACAAGTAATTTGCTATCTTTTGTTTGATCAACTTTAATGTGACATACATTCCTAACATCCAACCACCAAAAATGGTAATTATATGCACCGTTTTACTCATCAAGTAAAATCTGCATCATAGTGTTGAAAAAAAATATTAGTTGAATATCTCTTCACCAAAACTTATCAAACAAAATCAATATAATAACTGTCCATAACAACTTTACAAAACAACTAATACTATAAAATAGTTATAATAATTCTCTGAAACTAATTTGGCAAACAACTATACATAACAATTTTACTCGAAAACATTACCAAATAACTGTACATTGAAATTAATTTCTTACAAAAACTTTACCAAACAACTATGAAACTTTTCCCGAAAACTTTATGAAATTGATTATGCAATCCTAATTTTTTCAAACAACTATGTATTTTAACTTTTGCGAAAAACTCTATCAAACAACTATACATAATAGTTTTACTCGAAAACTCTACTAAATAATTGTACATTGAAATTGATTTCTTACAAAAAAATTTACCAAGCAACTATGAAACTTTTTTCGAAAACTTTATGACATTGATTGTAACAACTATGCAGTTTAACATTTGCAGAAAACTCTATCGAACAACTGTACATAATAACTTTACTTGAAAACTCTACCAAATAATTGTACATTAAAATTGATTTCTTGCAAAAACTTTACCAAACAACTATGAAACTTTTTCCGTAAACTTTATGAAATTGACGGTACGGACCTAATTTTTCAAACAACTATGCAGTTTAACTTTCGCAGAAAACTCTATCAAACAACTATACATAATAATTTTACTCAAAAACTCTAGCAAATAAATGTACATTGAAATTGATTTCTTACAAAAACTTTACCAAACAAGAATTATTTTCCGAAAAATTTATGGAACTGATTATGCGAACCTAATATTTCAAACAACTATGCAGTTTAACTTTTTCGGAAAACTCTATCAAACAATTGTTTACTTAAATCGATTTAATAACTGTATGAAATTAAATTTGCCAAGTAACTCTGCAAATTTACTCTTTTCGAAAACTTTACAGAAAAAGTATTATCCTGAAATCAATAAAACTTTCTCCATAACTGTGCTAACTAAGTTTCTTAAAGAATTTTTGCAGGAAAATATTATGAAACAACTATGCACAAACCTATTTTTTGTAGAACTCAAAAATCGTTGTAGATTTTAATTAGATTAATACAAATCAAAACCTAATAATGTTGTTTTGATGGGAAAAAACAACGTTGGTATAAAAATTATTCTTTATTATAATATTCTCTTATGATTTTAATTTTAGGATTTTTTAAAAAAATACTAAAAATCAACATTAAGCTTTCATAAATAAAAATAAAGGTATTTTTGTTTTTTAAAATCTATATTTTTAATTTTAAAAGATTTGACCTATTTTTACAATTATAGTTTTTTTCATAATTTTCCGTTTATTTTATCGCATTTTTACACTATTATGCGTTTATTATTGCTTCGGATAAAATAAATCTCTGGATCAGCCAATGGCTATGACTACTAATCCGTGTGTTCTGGAGAGGGAAACATCAGATCCAAAGTTTTTCAGGCCACATCTCCAAACAACAATCCTTGAGAAACATTAGTTATTAATAATTAATTTATCCTAATCCTAAGTAAGAATATAAAATATGTAATCGGTGAGTAAAAAATCTTTAATGTTCAAATCCAAAGTGATTCGCGCTATTTTCAGAGCACATCTCCAAATCACAATCCTTAAGAAATATTAGATGTTAATTACTTTCTCCAAATCCAAAGTAAGAATACAAAAATCTGTAAATTATGAATTAAAAATGATAAAAATCTTAAAAGTTCAAATCCAAAGTGATACAGTTTTGTTTTTGTTGGGCACCAAAACAGCCAATAAGGTCACGAGTTTAAGACGTCCTTCGCTTTTTTCCTCCTCGGTATCCTCTAGTAGAGTAACGTGCGCCTATCATAATGATTTTGTTTTTGTCCACTTTAATAATCCTGCGTACGTTAGCCTCTTTCCAATTCTCGTACTCTTAATCCTGCGCCGTAGTCCCCACTCTACCACTCCACACACGCGCAGGCGGCGCGTGTAATCATCTCCGGTAGATCCGCCGCTCTCCTCCACTCTCCACCCATCGTATCGTACAGCAACACAAGGCTTTCTCTCAGTCCCCTCTCGCTCCTCCCACTTCGCCGGAGCAAATCGTCAATGCATCCCACCACCTGAACCACCGCAACTTTGTCTTCCACTCCGACGCAGCTAAACCTCACGGTTCCGTCTAACCGTACCTGAGCCGGCAACGGCGGACTTTTCAACCTCCGCCATTCCCCAAATCCGCTGTTTCCTCCGCGGCGACGTGCGTCAAGTCGCCAGAAGGAAAGCTCCACCGCGTGGCTACTCAACACGTACACGTGTCCTACCGCCGCACACGCCGCCACGACGCATCCACCGCCGGGAACCGAACGACTTCTCAACCACTGACGCGATTCCACATCGAACAGATCCATAGAGCTTGCATAGTAAATATGCGCCGCCGCGCGTGAGGTCTCATTTCCGATTTTCAATCCACCGATCACGTAAAAAACTCCGTCCACGGCCGCTCCGATACATCCATATCTCTTCCTCGCCGCATGAGTCACCACTTCCCACCGATTTTCCACCGGATCGTACTCTTCCACCGCCGACGCTACTTCTAAACCACCACCACCGCCTCCAGCAACGTAGATCTTACCGGAAATCACAGCGATTGCGAATTTCTTCCTCGGGAAAAGCATCGGAGACCTCAAGGTAAGAGTTCCCAACCACGAATCGTATCTCAAAACCTCATTTCTACTAACAATATAAATCCTAGCTCCAATCGCGGCGGCGCGAGCATGAGATAGACTTCGATGACTACCGTCAACACAAACAGAGCTACTAGAAACCGCAAGCGAGACTTTCCAGGTTGCAATCTCAGATTGAAACTGCAAATCCGCCGCGAAAAGTCCGGAATCTACCGCGGAGATAGCGAAGAGAGAATGCCGGAGCAAGCCTAGACGACGGCGAAGGTGGAGAAAGTAAGGAGAGAGGAGAAGGCGAGACCAACGGCGACAGACGGCGGAGAGAGAAGGAATTGAAGAGGAAGGGACTCTAGAGAGACATTCGAGTAACAAATCGTCCGGTAGAGAAGCGATCGTTGCGGCTGTAGAGGAAGGATTCGCCGCCGTAGATGATGGTTGGTGGATCGGAACAAGTGATTTGGCATCGGAAGGATTTGGTAAGCAAGATTTCATGAGCCATGAGAAATGCCGAGAATTGCAGCTCTCTGACATCAGAATTTTCTCCAGGGAATGAAATTTAATTCTAAAAAACGAATAAAATTAATAAATCTGTGCGAGTTACCGAGTGGAGAGGGAAGTCATTTCATATTGAGAAAAATGCACTTGTTGTATATTCAACTAGACAACTACTTATGGTTTATCTACTACTGTTTACTTTATTTGATAAAAGTATTCTTAATTACAACTTTGTATGGCTTGTAATTTATTATACTAACATAAATATAGGTATCATATAGTAAGTATATATAATTTTTTTTAGTTTTGTTTTGATATAAAATTGTATAAAAGAATGAACATTCATTTACTTGATAATAATATATATGGTTTAAATCCTATTTAGAGATTTGTAACTTTAATATGACTGGAATATTAAATTTTTAAAACAACACTTGGCTTTAAAGTGAAGAGAGTGGCACTTGGTAATTGGTACACAGATCTCTGAACTACTCAGACATTGACCTTTAACTACTATGGTCGTGTACACAATAATGTTACGTACTCACCAAAAGAAGAAACGAAAGCCATGCAGGTAGATTTTCATTTCTTAAATGACATTCTCTGAAGCAGTATTTTCATTACCGATACAGAAAACAATCGCAAGAGGGGAATTACAATGTTTGGGTCTAAAAAATCAAAGAATTATGGATCAGACTTTTCTTATTGATCTAACAGGGACGATGGTCGATGGGAACTCGGCTTTTCTGCGAATAAGCACCCGGTAAAGTACAAGTTGTTCTGATCACAAGAATATTTCCTTAAGGATTAAGAGTAGCAGCATGATGAAACAGAGGATGACAAGCACAGATGCGCACATCACCATCCCTCCGTGTTTCTGCCTTCGCTCTGCCTGTGAAGTTGTTTTTACGCAATCCACTTAAACAAAACTGGGAGAAACAAAAGAATTGGCCATGAATGTTGAAGAGAGTACACAAGTTATGAAGTTTTTACCTTCTGCAGTTGTTTGAGGCCATCTTCAACAGTACTAGCAACGTTTTGGATATTATAGTCTATCCGATCACTATCGTACCCTGCAGCAAAACGGGTAGAAAGCTCAGAAGCTAGACAAAGATAATAAGGGTTTCATAAGTTTTACCTGATTTATCACAAGTGCAGAAAGATCCTTCATGATTTGAGCAAGATCATTTACTGATTCTACAACCTAGACAATGTCACAGAATACGAAGAAGAGAAACGATTATGATGATTGCATAAGAAAACAAAACATCTGCGAGCAACAAACAACTAAGAACATAGAGGAAGTGTAAGCACTTGCCTGCTGTATCTCTTTCTCCCTCTCTTCCGATAATTTCTTGGTCTTTTTTATCTTGGCCATCTGATGCTCGTTTAACTGAAGAAAATGTAAGTACAGATTGCATCAATAAAGTACATACGACAATGATGGCTATAAATTGAAAGAATGAAACAGAGACAGGAGTCAGACCATATCACCAAAGTCATCTTCTTCAGGTCTATATTTGTTTCTGCTAAGATTCATCTCTAAATCCACCCCGTCCTGATAATACATTTCAAGTCAAACCTTGGTGGGAGGACATTAAATATAGTTTCCCATAATTTCAAAAGAATCTATCATCTATGAGACTGATGTAAACAGTCGGGTGCAGCAGCAGAACACAAACAAAAACTTCAAAGAACAAGAAACTGCAACATCACTAAGTTTCTGGTGAAAGAATTGACCAAAACGTTAATTTAGGTACTTCTAAAGAGATAATACTTTCATACCTCCTTTTGTAGTCTCAATCGTTTCAAATAGGTTGACTGTTTTTTGCGGAGCTCCATAGAAAGAAGTTGAAGATCAGTAGCAAGGGACCGCTGTTATAAAAGATATAGAAATCAACTCAGATGACTAAACAATGTTCCAAAAAAGAAAGAGCATGCATTTTAAGAGATGTACGAGCAGTCCTCATCAAGTTCAAGACTACCTGCACATTTTTCCTAACATTCGCATCTTCAGAAGGCCCAGATGCAGAAAGCCTCTGAAGTTGCTTCTCAGACTTCTTCAATAGAAGAGTTATCTCCTGTGTCAAAGTCTCAATATTATGTTGATCTTCTTTACCATCTCCAAACGATGGCATTAAAGCCTTGGCATGAGCCTTTTTTTAACTCAGCCATTTTAGTCCTTGCACGTTGTATGTTCACAGAGATCTCCTCAGATACATCAACCCAAGCTGGTGGTAACCCCACTGTTATTGCACCTTTACTGTAACATGAAACACAAAAAAGCTCTTAACATAGGCCACACATGATCAAGCAATGAGCCATACAGCTTCATATCTATTAGTCTAGGTCAAGAATCTGAGCTACCACAGCAACCTAACTGATCAAGTTCTTCAACGTTTCATCGGCCAAGAGGAAGAAGAGTACCTTGAATTCCCAGGATCTTCGGTACTAATAGGAGCGTAGGAGCGATTCGGATTCAATAAAGATGAACTCGCCATCTCTATAACCGGACCTACGCCGGACTGTGTTCCCGTCAATGAAGATGACGACAATGGAGCTCGGACACTCCTTAGAGAGTTCCTGTACTTCCTGAACAGCAGCGTACGATTCCTCGTCGCCATGATCGCGAATTTTTAAATCCTTATAACCTCAATTCCACATTCAAATTCGAAATAAGCATTAATCAGCTTCGTCTCCGATTTGAATCTATAGATCTGGAAACGATCGCGGCTTCATCATTGAAAACACACAGATTGTGGCGCCAAAATTATGACACCAACACAATCAGGGTGCTCGGAGACAGGCAACTCGCCGACGAGATCAAAACTTTCCGACGAGAAAAAAAAAATACTTTTCAGATTTACAAACTGAGGTTTTCACTTTTCACTAGTTTCCCAAAATTAAAAAAAAAATGTTTACCTTGATTAGTAAAAATAAAAATTGAAACAGTGAAAAACTCTGTGGCACGGCTAAGTTCACCTGCTTCACCAACATACTGAAACTAAACCACTAATATTTCGACACGTATGCTTACAGCTAACAGCATGACGTTTAAATAAGGAGATCGTGCCAGTTTGATATTACCAAAAGAAAATACACGGCGGGTAAAATGATTAAACGGCATGCATTCGTGCGGACTGTTGGAAAGCGAGAGATTTAAAAAAAAAACTAACTAAATTTAATGTAATATAGAACTCGTCTCCTCTCCTATGTCCCTCACTCTCTATCCAAAGAATTAAAAAAGAGGAAGTCATAAAAAAAAAAAAAAAAGACAATTTCCAGAAAACCGACGCTTTATCGTCGTCGTCTTCGTAATCTCGTTTTTTGCATTTCGCCGGAATCTTTTTAATTCATTCATAAATCGGAATATCCGGGTTTTTCTTTTTTCCGGAACAAGAATCATTTTTTTCCCCGGAAATTAATTTATTGATCTCCTCGAATTTATTTATCTTTTGTTAAAAATTGGATTCTTTGGGTTTCGATTGAAATAGTTTTTGGAGAAAATGGATTCTGATTCTTGGAGTGATCGTCTCGCATCGGCTTCAAGGAGATATCAGCTCGATTTCCTGTCGCGATCTGGTGAGTTGAAAAAAATATATATTCTTTGTTAATAATTTTTTGATTCGAGATTTGAATTTGTTGCCTTAAGATTTGCTGCGCTAATCTTAATTCTATGAACTTAGAGCTCAATTTATATTCGTTTAATTGATCAAGGATCGAGATTGAATGAGATTGATGTTCATCGGTTGTTATGGCTGTTCTGTTTCTGATGTTCTTAGATTTCCGACTAAATTAAATCTTTATCTGAATATTGAAATGGAGATATATAAATGTTTGTTTTGTTGATGTTGAATTTATGGAAAATGAGAAAATAAAAATTCTGTCTTTGAGGCATTTGACTCATGTGAGGCTTTTATGGATTTGATTAAGCGTGTGTGCTAGTTAATACGAAGAGTTTGTTTTTGGCTTTTGGTTTGAACTTGTCAATAGTTGGAATCTTGGTGATTCTTGTTTGACTATCAAGAAATACAAAACTTCTTGTTGGTAAAACGTTTCAAAGCTTAGTTTCATCTCAAACCTAAACTTATGTGCCAGGGAAGGTTATGATCTTTTAGTTTTCTTCGTTCATTACTTATCTTCTTGATGTTCCTTCTAAACCCCATTTGTATTGTAATTGCGAGAATGGAACACATTTTTAGTATTCACAATTTTTGTTCTCGGCTTTGTTTTTGTAGTTTTAGCATTAGTTCTCTTTGTGAGAGTAGTTTTGTGGTATTTGACTAAGTTTTTTATTGAAAACGCAGACAATTTCTTGGGGTTTGTGGAGATTGAAGGAGAAGATGACTTCAGGGAGGAGTATGCTTGTCCGTTCTGCTCAGACTATTTTGATATTGTGTCTCTATGCTGCCACATAGATGAAGATCATCCTATGGATGGAAAAAATGGGGTAAATATTTCCCTGAAATTGTTCAATAAACCAACCTTTCTTCTCATTTGAATCAAAATCTATTTATTGTTTTATCAAATCATTCTTGGTAGATTAGGCAGAACACTGTTCCTTGTTTTAGTAGTTGCTCATCTTGGATTCATGAAAGTGAAAGTAGCGTAATGAAATGTGCGGGAATAGGATTGGAATTCTCACTCGTTGTGCCTCAGAGAATAGATAAATTTGGAAGTTTGTTTTTGATTCTGCGTTTAAATCCTGGAGATTGACATTTTTTTTTCTTTATAGGTATGTCCCGTTTGTGCGGTGAAACTGAGCTCTGATATGGTTGCTCATATAACCCTTCAACATGCAAATATGTTCAAGATATCCTTTTATTCTTCTCTACCAGTTATATTTTAAAAGATCATTTACTAATTTGATTCCTCAAAAGAGTTGTGTTTCATTCCTTAACAAGATACTACGTGACTCGGAAAAGGAAATCAAGAAGAGGCGGGGCTCAATCCATGCTATCAATCTTGAAGAGAGAGTTTCCTGATGGAAATTTTCAGAGCCTATTTGAAGGATCATCTCGTGTTGTATCTTCTTCTACGTCCAATATAGCTGCTGACCCTTTACTGTCTTCGTTCATTACGCCAATGGCTGATGACTTTTTCATTTCTGAGTCAAGTCTATGTGCAGAAACAAGTTCTGCCAAGAAAACGTCAAATCAGAGTTTGCCTGAAAGGTATGATTCCTTTTCTTTATCATTCTTTATTAGTTGAAATCCAAAGTTTCCGGGTACTTTGGGTGATTCTACTATGTTTTTTTGCACTTGACTGGGTGGACAGTTGACCGGAAGATAAGTCATCGTTTATTTTGCTCATCCTTTTCAGTGAGATTTCGTATTTTCAATGAAGTTTAGTTGATCCCTTGTTACCAAAACGCTAAAGCTCTTGTGATCTGATGGTTCTTATATTGTTCTGGATTTGACAGGAATGTTGAAAAGCAGTCTCTTTCAGCAGAGGATCACAGAGAAAAGTTGAAACAGAGCGAGTTCCTTCAAGGGATTTTGAGCTCTATGATTCTTGAGGACGACTTATAAAGGAGAAATATTCCGGTAACTTCTCTACGATTAGATCATTCAGCGATTACAAAAATGTAATGGATTTGTTGTTTATAGCAACAAGTGATGTGGGGAAGGGTCCGGGGATAAGCAGAATAATGTTAAAGAGCTTTGTAATGAAGAATCAAAGAGAGACATGATAATGAGTATTATTAACTTATGAACACATATTTTGCCTCTAATGAACACTTGAATTGTCTGTAGACTAGGCCGTAAAAGAAAAAACAAAAATGTATGTATTTGATCATATATTTGCACTGAGTTCTCTTCTTAAGATTGTCAGTATAGTTTTGGTTTACTCCAGATTTTACAATGGTTTTTGTATGAAAGTTTTTTTACAAATTGTTAGATGGAACTTATGGGTAGAGTTTCTAAAAGTAACAAAGCTAAACGTCTTTTTGAGTTTAAACATAGACAAAAGTTACCTTTTTAAACTAAGAAATTGTAGGGCTTTACCCCAAAAGGAGCCCTTCCAAATACGGCCATGTGAGACCACTTTCTTTCTTCTGTTTAGAATACTTCTCTTTTAGTTTTGTGATCAACAAAGAGTTTACACTAAACTCTCAACTATCACGTAAGAAATAATGGCAAAGCTTAAAAAAAAAATATTGAACTTCAAAATTGTAGGGCTTTACCCCGAAGGGAGCCCTTATAAAAATTCTCCAAGGCCCGAAAGCCAAAGAGGGGTTTTGGAAATAGTTTTCAACCAGCAATAGACGCGCCTCGGTTAGAACCTCACTAGCTGCGTCATTGCCCCAAGCGCAAAGATAAATCTTTAAGAGTCAAAGCTTTGTTATTTATACTGAAACAAAACCTATCAACCTTAGATATACTTACGATGTGGGTCACTGTATCGTAATAACAAAACGCATGTCATAACCAACATGAATAAATTTTTGACTCACTACTTTATTGTTACAGAGAAACATGAAAAATAGTACTATAAAAGATGGTAGGGGCTGCGCGAACGCAAACCCCCTCTGGCACAAATAATGACGCAGGCTCTTCCACTTGGGAAGACCTTAGGCTAAGCACCCCTCCGTTATGTGCAATGGAGGTCACTAGCCTAGGCCACTCGTCTTCTTGATCACGAGTTGACCCCGTCCAGGTAAGTACTTAATTCGGTTCGCCCACTTCTCTTCTTATACTCCTGTTTCCCCTGTCCCAGTTATTCTATTGCGCGTAAGCGATGTGGGACTAATTACTATTACAACGGGATGAGTTTTGGAGCTATACATGTGGGCCGAACTCTCTAGGCCCAATCAAATGTTCGGAGGTTGTCAGTTGTTACTAACAACATTCATAGCTATGGAATTTGTCCAACGACAATATAATAGAAATGGATCAGTTGGATTTTACACTCCATTTTATAGGTTTGTTATAACTTATAAAGATACAAAAGTCTGAAGTTTGAGTCAAAAGAGGAAAACTGAAGTAATTTAGTTAAGAGGTTCACGAAATCAAAGAACCACAACAAAAAGAGTAACACTAAGTACACTCCATATTGATCAAACTACTAGTGCTCTTGTTGCCTTCAGCGATCCCCTGAAGTATGAATTGACCTAAAAGAGGATAATGAATGAACATCTAGTACAACTTTAAGTACATATCTGCATTGAAGCCTCGACTAAATATTCCTATGAAACGTTCCGCAAAAAAAAAAAGTACAGCCATAGATTTCTAGGCCATACCCATCAAAAATTAAGAGAGTTGGATAGATTTGTGGGCTAAATATAATGATCGATTAAAGAAAAGTTTTAGAGAATGTTTAAGAGTTTAGTGTATTGGCCTGATGTCTTTTTTGGGTCGGGTGTAATTTGTGATATATTTTTTTACCATGTTGATATTTGTTTTAAAAAAAATTCATCCAATAAATTTTTAAATCTGTATGTGGACTACGTACATCCAAAACTTGTGGGTTTTCTAATTTTTTTCGAAAACAACTATTTTAGAGTTTAGAAACTACAAAAATAAATTACAATCCGAAAAATATATAAATACCTTATGATCATTGATCATAAAAGAATGAGATAGATACTTGGTTGCTATCACTACAATCGCTGTTGTATTACCACAACATCTATTCAAGGCCAAAGTGTTTAGGTCGGGAGAGACAGTAGACCTTGTTTGCTATTTTAAATGTTCCAATCCCACAGAAAAAAAGTAGACATTTGAGGACCCTCTCCAAAGCCCTATAACAAAGCAAAAGTATTTTTCAAGTACACCAAATCATTATCATTTAACCTCTTTTGTCGTTTTCATTCCATTATTCAATTATGATATTTAAGCATTGTGATTATCTATTTATTTTTAAAGTATATAGCCCTGTACATACACAGTTTTGATCTCATAGCAATCCGTTTCATTTAACAATTTAAGAAGACGTTTCTTCGACTAAACTCTAAAATCAATTGTATGTGCAGGTTTCATAATTTCTAAGATTTAACATTTGATCTCATTGATGTAAAAGTAAAACAAACAAAAAAAGTATCTTGTGGGTGAAGTTCACAATTTTGGATTATGTATTGGATTTTTACGGTATTTTATACATGAAAAATTATTAATTTCAATTTTAAATCTTTCAATATGTATAGAAGCATACAATTTTAATTGATAATATAAGAACAAATATAAACAATTATTATGCATGTGTGGATTCATATCCTATTAATATTAGAACTAAGTAACCACCCTTAGATAATAAAAAAAAACAGCATCCTTATATATCTAAATACATAAAATAAAGTCTTTTGTGAAAGGGATGTTTGGTCTGTGTTTCCTACTAATTAGGAAGCAAATGAAATGATTTCGTCCACTTGGCAGTTTAATTAAACTATCAAGCTCCCCTCAAGAAAGCTAATAGTAACTGTCTCAACTATTAAAACCACACACTTAAAGTTCTTAATGGTTACAAATTCATAATAAACGGTCCCAGTCGGATGCAATAATCCATTTATTATTAAGATCCATTGAATTGGACCACCCAAATACACACTCGTACCATACACACATCAATACATGCATATACTCTATCAAAAGAACTATCTAAGCAAAGTATACTTTTACAGGTTGGTGTGCTCACTGTGTTTGGCAAAAGGGTCCTGTTCATTTCTAAAAGTTGATACTTAATTAGATTTCTGAATATACATATATATATATAACAATAATTATCTTCAATGCCAATAAAGAGACATTGATTTATCTAAAAGAATAGGATAATGATACAATTCTTTTTTTTTTCGTTGTATAATGATATAATTCTTTTTTTTTCGTTGTATAATGATACAATTCATATAGACATATTACTCCCACTAGCTGAAAGATAACATCAATATATTTGTAGATTGTAGAAAATGAATTCTTTTGTTTAAAAATTTGTCGATTTAGGGGGATGTAGTTTAGTTAGTGCAAAACTAAATTTTTAGTTTTTAAAGTTGAAAGAATAGAAAAATGTGGAGGTTCAGAAATTGATATGTGCTTTTTGAACTGAACTTGCGTGCCTAATTCTCACTTTAGCCAGCATGTTTCTGGGCTGCATTATAAAGTGGGCCCATTCAATTTCGGCCCGAGTATTTATTTAATCCTTAAAAGGGTAAACTAAGCCATCCGTTTAATAAGCCACGTCGATCGAAAATACGCGCCTCTTTTTTTATGGTTCGGATCCCAGTCGAAGCTCGGGTTTGAGTGTTTGACTATTCTCATTCGAGGCAAAAGCATTCATGACTCTACCTCACTTATTATTTTATTTTTTTTGCTAAATACATGTTCGTTCTCCTGATAATTATATCAGAAAAAGAAATAGACTAATACTTCGTTAAATACTATAGTATCATGCTATATAGTTGTAAGATTAAATTTACAAGACTAATGAATTTGATGATTTTCAAAGCGAAACATTGATAAAAAAACATAACAACATTTGTTTTGATATAATGTTTAACAGAAATAATATATTTAGACATATGGAAGTAAGTGTTAGGAAAATCAACTTATAACTGAATATGCGCTGAGGTATTTTGGAACATCATTATCTGTATTAAATGATTGTGGCACTGGATGTATGTAGAAATTCACCAAATAAAATATGTTTAGGCGATTATGTCAGTTACAAGGGAGAGTTTGCACGCCAAAAATTGAAGGTTATTTTTTTAGCGATTATGTCAGTTATATAAGAGTTTGCGCGCCAAAAATTAAAGGATCTTTTCTAAGCGATTATGTCAGTTACGAAAAGAATTTACGCACCAAAAGTTGAAAAGTATTTTCTAAGTGATTAAATCCGTTACAGAAAGAGTTTGCGCGCCTAAAATTAAAAGAAAAAATTAAGCGATTATGTCAATTACAGAAAGAGTTTGCACACCAAAACTTAAAAGGTATTTTCTTCAACTTATTTGTTTTGTCTCTCTCTTGTTTTGGAATTAGTTAAAGTTATTGTTATTTGCCTCACTAATTTCAAAATCATTGGTATCTAACTAATTGACTCTAAAAGATTAATGACTGAAATGTATTGCAAAATTATAAATTACTAAAATATTTTTATTTTATTTAAAGTTTTTCTCCTAAATAGGTTATATTATATTAATAAAATAAAATTATTATTTAAAATATTTTATGATATTAAATAAGCTAAGCAAATCAATAAATTACATTGACAAACATTTTTATGGCTTGTGATCAACCATAAGCCATAACACATCCACATGTGTCATGTCCCAATCATATGACTAATACTTTTACTTAAGTCATATTTATTTTCTTTTTACTAACTCTTGTTATAAAAGTAAATAATGTTAGGATACGTAGATGAAAACATTGGAGGAAAATCCCATGTAAGTAAGAAACAAACACCTGGTAGTTTGAAAATATTAGTGTAATAATTTTTTGATTAATTTGTTTCTTTGTTATTTTTTGCCAATCATTTTTATTATTTCTAATTTAAAAATAAATATATACATATATATATATATATTTGTCTGTATATATATGGACTAATATATATACTAATACCATGGGTGGTTGAACAAGAAGGGTAAAAAAAAAATAGTCAGTAAAGAAACGAAGCTGGGACGTTCGGAGCGTATTGCGTCTCTTTCTCCCACTCGCCTAAATTTTATCTTTGAGAGAGAGAGAGAGAAAAAGTGAGGGAAAATTTTCATTTCAAAAGACTTTTTTTGTTTCTCTTGCGTTGCTCTTCTTCTTCTCCCTTTAAAAGCCGCAAATCTCTCTGTACCTAAGATCATCATCATCATAACCTCATCATAATTCACCACCAAACCTCTAATCGCAGCGTTCTCTTGTAGATAGATGGCGATGACATCGGAGATCAATGATCTTTCGTTTTCCGTTGTATCTATTGTTGAAGATGTTCTTCAACAGCATAGTAGCCGATCAAGCGATGTTGGATTGGTTCCCCGGATAGTTGAGGAATCTTGTGAGTCTTTTCGAATTTTATTGTATAATATTCGTTGTTTTTCTTAGATCCTTTCTCGTTCAATTCTGGTTTTGCAATTACGATTTATCTGGTGAAATTTGGTTTTGATTTTTAGGTTGAGTTCAGGATGATTTTTGAAATACCAATGTTGATGATGAAAATGAAATTGTCTTTGTTTAGAGATCCTGTTGACATTTTTGTTTAGTGGATTAATTTATTGATTTTAATCGGAATTTTTTACAATAATATTTGGTATTATGCAGCTCTGAGAAGATACGAAGCTGCTGGGTGGCTTAGAGAAATGATTGGAGTTTCCAATGGTAGAGATTTTCCCGCTGAGCCTTCTGAAGAAGATTTTAGGCTTGGATTGCGAAGTGGGATTGTACTTTGCAATGTTCTTAACAAAGTTAATCCTGGATCAGTGTCAAAGGTCAATTCCTCACACTTGCACATCTTTAGCTTCTGGGGTTTTTTTCTTGGTGTTACATATTGAAAAAACTGTAATATATTGGAAGGGTAGATGAATTTTTCATAGGGATTCAAGTTTCTGTTGATTTCAACCTTATGTGACTCATTAAATATAGATATGGAGTTGATTGATAGCTCAAATTGCTCTATTTTATTGCATTTTCTGATTCATGTGGAGAATTAACATCTCTTTATAGGTTGTTGAAGCGCCAGATGATGTTGTAGATGGAGCTGCACTTTCTGCTTTCCAATACTTTGAAAACATCAGGAACTTTTTAGTGGCCATAGAGGAAATGGGTTTGCCATCATTTGAAGCTTCAGACATGGAGAAGGTAGGAAAACGAAAGACTTAAGAAGATAGATATTTAAGTAGCGTTTTCATTATTGATTTGTTGAACTTGTGTTTTTCAGGGAGGCAAGTCTGTAAGGATAGTGAGCTGCATTCTTGCCCTTAAATCTTATAGTGAGTGGAAACTTAAAGGTGAAAATGGTCCATGGAGGTATGGAGTGAGCATGAAAAACAATTTTGGAATCAGAAAACCATTTCTGAGAAAAAATTCAGAGCCATTTGTCAATTCCATATCAAGAGACCCGTTGAGAGATATCACATCAACTGATCAACCTCTGTGTTCTGATGGAAATGTAAGTGAACATTTTTTTCTGCATAGTGGAAATGTTTGTTTCTATGGCATGGTTTGTGGTCGTTGATGGAAGTATCTTTCTTTTTCTTTTTTACTTTGCAGGGAGATTCTAGATCCATTAACGCGCTTGTTCGGTCATTTATTTCAGGGAGAAAGCATGAAGATATTCCAAATGTAAGAATTTTGGCTTTAAAATTTGTTTGCAGTTCCCTTCCTTGGCATTGATCTGTATAAGCTTCGTAGGGGATATAATATGAATTGAGTTGCTGCATATTAAAAAACTGATGTCTATCTATCTCCAATCGTAGGCTCAGAAATTGTTAGCAAGATTGGTAGACACCATTTCACAAATTTTTATTAAGAAATCTGGTGTCTTTTCCTACTTCAATCTGTTCAGGTTGTAGAGTCTGTGTTGAACAAAGTTATGGAAGAATTCCAGCAGCGGTTATCTATCCAAAATGAAATGGTGAGGGCAAATGAAGATGATGTCATTCTGAGGTTCTAGCTCATTGATGCTATTAAACTGGCTTTTAAATTTTTCAGATGAAATCAAGTTCAAAGCCTATTCCAGAAGATGATACATCCTGTGAGACAGTGGAACGGTCTCAGCAGTGTGATGTAACACAAAATGAGGAAGCAGGAGAAAACAGTTCATCACAGGTTGTAGAACAAAAGTTTCGAAGGACAAATTCTGAACACTATGAAGAACAGGAGATTCTTTTGAAACAACAAAAACACATCCAGGTAACTTTTATTGTGTTGCAACTTTATGGTGTTGGAGGATCGAACAACCATATTATGAAAATGGTTGCTTTTTCTATCTTCCATTCTCAGGATAGCAAGCACAAGTTAGAAGGAATCTGAACTTTGTTTTATTGCCTACAGGAGTTAAAGCAAACCTTAAACACTACAAAAGCGGGAATGAAATTACTACAGATGAAGTATCAAGAAGATTTATTTTACCTAGGTATCAACTCAGATCATATTCTTGCTATGTCCTTGTTAAGGGCTCAATGTTCAATCAGTGAAAATATAGTGTCATCGTTTTGGGTTTTGTCACACAGGCAAGCATTTAAATGGTTTAGCTCATGCGGCTACGGGATACAAAAGAGTTCTTGAAGATAACCGCAAACTGTACAATCTAGTGCAGGACCTTAAAGGTAACTTGACAGAAGAAATTTAATTTGTGTCAGTCATACTTGGAGGATCTTGAATCAGTAAGACAGTTCCTTTTACCTGCATAAAGACCTCACACTTGGTAATGTTTAGGCAATATACGGGTGTACTGTCGGGTTAGGCCATTCCTGCCCGGGCAAAAATCAACTGGTTTGAGTACTGTTGAACACATAGACGAAGGGACTATCACGATCAGATTGCCATCGAAGTATGGGAAAGAAGGAAGCAAACCATTTATGTTCAATAAAGTCTTTGGTCCTTCCGCAACACAAGGTTATAGAAGGCTTTGGTTTTTGTGTTCCTATAATAAACATGTTTATTTGAGTCTGTTGCTCTTTGAATAACATTAGAGAATGAATCCCTTGTTCTTCAGAGGAAGTGTTTTCAGACATGCAGCCTTTGGTACGGTCGGTTCTTGATGGCTACAATGTCTGCATCTTTGCTTACGGCCAAACCGGGTCCGGGAAAACTTTTACCATGGTAAGAACTGCTGCTACTATACTTGTCTTGCTAGATTGTTTCTGATTTAATATAATATGGATCTTGTGAATCTTTATAAATTCCTAATTTGCATAACTACTCTAGACAGGGCCTAAGGAACTGACTGAAGAAAGCCTAGGTGTGAACTACAGGGCACTGGCAGATCTGTTTCTTCTATCAGATCAAAGGAAAGACACGACAAGCTACGAAATCTCTGTTCAGATGCTTGAAATCTACAACGAGCAAGTTAGAGATCTACTTGCAACAGATGGCCAACCTAAAAGATATCCTTTAGATTAATAAAAGTCTTACCTGTGTGTTCGAACATCTTTTTAGAACTCTGAGATAATTTGTTTTGTTTGATCATTAACTCTTGATTACATTAGAAATCAGAAACAACTCTCACAATGGAATCAATGTTCCGGAAGCAAGTCTAGTACCTGTGTCATCTACCACTGACGTTATACGGCTGATGGATATGGGACAAATGAACCGTGCAGTGAGCTCTACAGCCATGAATGACAGAAGTAGTCGATCTCACAGGTTTGTTTTTCCTTCTATTCTGTCATGAGTACTCCTTTGAATAACTCGTTCTAACCCCAATTCTTCATCTCTTTGCCAGCTGTGTCACTGTTCATGTTCAAGGCAGAGACCTCACGTCTGGGACTATCCTCCATGGTTCTATGCATCTGGTTGATCTTGCAGGAAGTGAGAGAGTGGACAAGTCCGAGGTGACTGGAGACAGACTGAAGGAGGCTCAACACATCAACAAGTCCCTCTCGGCTCTTGGAGATGTCATCTCTTCGCTTTCTCAGAAGAATTCTCATGTGCCTTACAGAAACAGTAAACTCACACAGCTGCTTCAGGACTCTCTCGGTGAAATTCTCAAAACCCTCATAACTAGTTGCCTTTCTGTATCTATTTGCTCTCGAATTTTATACAGAGCAAAACAAATTTCAACTTCTGTTGTACGTTATCAGGAGGATCAGCCAAGACGCTTATGTTTGTCCACATAAGTCCAGAAGCTGAAACTCTTGGAGAAACTGTTAGCACTCTGAAGTTTGCTGAACGAGTGGGGAGTGTTGAGCTAGGCGCTGCTCGTGTGAACAAAGACAACTCAGAGGTCAAGGAGCTTAAAGAACAGGTTCTTAAACCATAAACTATGACCAGACTGGGGTTGTTCTGCATACTAATTTGCTGTTTTCGTGCATTCTCGCCATAATATCACTAATGTGATACTGTTCTCGGGGTTTTCAGATTGCTAATCTTAAAATGGCTCTAGCGAGGAAAGGAAATGGTAATGATGTACAAACAAACTCTATACCACTCAACCGTGAGAGAATATCAAGAAGAAGATCACTTGAAACTCCTACTATTCGACCCAAAGTTCCTACCCTGGGAAACACATCAAGCAACATTAGGCCCCATATCATGGATCTAAGTGGACCAGAGGTATGCTTTGCTTTCTTCCAGGAGCAACCAAAATTGCTGAAACTAAACTAAATATAATTTACAAATTCATGTCATTTGTGTGTATACGTAACATGTGCAGGCTTTTAGCGATACTGCATCTTCAAGAAGACACAGCTTAGATCTCCATGAGCTAATGCAATCTCCTTCTCCATCTTGGCCAAGGCAATCACTCAATGTGAAAGACGAGGATAGAGAATCTACTAAGTCAGGGGAGTGGATCGATAAAGAATCAATTCAAGATGAGAATCCAAATTCCCCTGAGAAGTTCTACCAGTCAATAACCCCACAACAATCACTGTATGTAACTCACATTGCATTAACCAAATAACATCGCATCTTCTTATTCTTGATCACTACAATATTTTCAAATGACAGAAATGGTGGGAAACAAGATTTTGAAGTCCAGAGTATTACAGATAACGAATCTGATGGAGCAACAAGCGAGTGCTCAGACTCTGATTTGATGTGGCAATTAAGTGTTCAAGTGAATGTTCCCAGAGTTTCTAATAACCAAAACTCAGCAAACCCCAAACCAAAGAAAATTCAGCCAAGAACTGCTAAACTCTCAGAAACCAGGTAACATATATATATATATATAGACACACACATTTATGAGTCTTTGCAACAGTTTTATTGATTTAATTGAGAAATAATTTGTCATTTTTAATGTGGCAGAAGTTTGATTCCGTCGCTGATCCCAGCACCAAGCAAGAGACTTCCTAACACCGTGAGTTCACAGCTGCAGCGACCAACCAGAGATGGAAAACGCAGACTGAGTCTAGGCATGTGAACATGTTTTCACTAGTTTTGTAAAGATTTTAAAAAGGAAAGAGACAAAAATATTTGTTATTTGTATATTGAGAGAAAGCAATCTCTGTTTTGGCTGCTCTTATGTGCCTTTATGGTAAAAATCTCAAATTTGCTGCTCTGAGTGTACAAAGAATTGATTCCTTATTATACAATCTTCTTTTGGATTTTTAATTTATGTGTAAAGGGGGGGAGACAAAATAACAAAGGATTCTTATGATTTTCTAAAGCAACTGTAAAACATCCAATTTGCTTTTGATAAAGTAAAATATTTTACTTACGTTAAGAAATCATAATGTAATCTATTGTTTATACAATATATCCAATTAGAGAGGCTTGACCAAGACAACCATAGTAAAAGAAACTTTCGGGTCAACCACAATATTTAAAGAATTAATGACATATATATCAAAAATATATATTCATTGCAAAAGTGACCAAAGGCTATGGACAAACAGCAGGATTACCATTTTCAGTAAACCATTTTAAGATGTCAACGATTGGCACTTAAGCTTGTTGGATGCTTGGTTTATGTATAAAACTCTTTTTCATGTGAAAACACATCATAGTTTTGGAGAATATTATAAAAGCATTCACATTGCTTAGTTCTTAGACTAATGTTTATGTTAATTTCCATGTCTTCAGAATGATGCATAGTTAACTAAGTTTATATATAGTGGCTTGAGGATAAATTATTGTTGAAAAACAACAAGAAAGAGTTCGTTGAACTCAGGACAGCCTATAAATCGAGCAGCAAGTCAAAGCATTTCTGATGGTTTTAATTATTATTTGTTGATGAAAGACAAAGCTTCTAGCTTGAGGATGAAAAACAGAGACTTTGATTTCATTTTTCTCTTTAGTGTTTTGGTTACTATGTAGAATCCTTTTATTTTTTTTACAAGATGAGAAACCTAAAACCCTAATTGACATATGTCTTCTCAACATGCCACGCAGGTCTCACGCCGCTTCTTTTTCCATTTTGTTCAAACCAGTTTCTGTTTTTGTCGGGAGATTAGGAAGACCGTTGGAACGTGAGCTTGGAAGGTGGCATCTTCTATATTCTGCATTTGAATTATTATTATTTTCAAAATAAATCTCAAAATTCTCCTAACCCCTCCCCAGTATGCAAGACTTACGAGTTAACTTAACAGCTGGGAGAAGTTGGAGTCAACCCACGTTTTCTAAAGTCACTTTGATTCCTATACAACTCTTTCCACGAACACCACTACTCTCCTCTTTATCATTCATAGAATCAATGACCATATTTTACTATCATTATCAAACTCTCCTAGCCAAGAATTGTGTCTGAGTCCAACTCTACATCGTGGAAGTTCACGGTTTCCATGGATCAAAGGACGAGCAAGATCAAAGTACCTAAACTATCAGAGAAAACCAGGAAGAAGAATAACGAGACAGAAATGGACAAGAAGATGAAAGAAGATAAAGGGAAGAAAGATTTCACCAGACGACCCAAGATGATTTTTCCTGTTAAGAAGATGACTTCTGTGATTTCCAGTGTCTTCAACCGCAAGAAACCACTAGAAGGTGAAAACAGAGATCAGAGTGATAATTCTGTAGAGATCACTGAACCTGATGTGACCTTGGCTGTTAAACCCAAGGAAACCCCAATTCAGAAAAAGGAGAGTTTTTGGCAAAGCACAAGACTTTCGACTGAGATTGAAGACAAGAAGAAAAAGAAGAAGAAGAAGAAGAAGAAGCAGATTAAGTGAGGGTACGGGAGAAGAGGAGCTGTGCAAGAAGAGAATACTAATGGGTGAAAGATGCAAACCGATGAACAAGTCAGGGGTTTTGCATTATGATGGTGACGGGATCCTCTTACCCGAGCCATGACCACTGATCAGTTAATGTGGTTCATGTCGGTATTGAAAGTAGTGTAGTTTCAATTTGTTGTCGATTCACTCATTAGTCATAGTTTTGCTGATTTACTCATTAGAGATTTGCAGATAGTTATGCAAACTTTACTGCTTACCAATTTCAATATCTTAAGAATCTTTGATACTAAGGCTACATTTAAAGATCTAATGACACTGCCTAAACCTTTATAATAATCGACAACACTAACTAACGAACCTAAAGGAATAATTATGGAGAGATTTGAGATTAATTACACGGATTGGCTCGTTCATCTTCGTAATTGTTCTGGAGCTTGGTTGCTTGTGGTGGATGGTGAAGTGATGATGACTTCAGAGGGTGGAACCATTCCCCACTTGCCTTCAGCCTCTGTCGGTTCAATCACCTTGACTGACCCGTCATTCAAACCAACCGCAAACTGGTTTGACTCTTGTGGGTGAGCCGCCACAACAAGAGGAGACAAGCCTTGGTTCCTGTGAAAGCAAAAGATAATTGATTTAGAGACAAATTTAGAATTCTATGGCTTATGAAAATATACCAATTTGTCATGTTTCAGAAGTCGTTTTATTATGCAGATTCAAGACAATCTTAAAAGTAACATTGGTTAAGAATTAAGAATCTTATGAAATGCTGGATAAACTTACCCTTGAGGCAAGTAGGCCGACGGAGAGATACGACATCTTAATCTGAGACTGTCTGCGTCAAACACACCAATATTACCATCGCGGAAAGCGGCATAGATCAACTGGCTATTGCATGCATACACCGCTGAAGATATAGGAGCAGACAACGAGTCTTGTGTAATCCACTAAGACATTGAAACAAGAAAACATAAGTCAATCAAAAATTTAGAATAGTTATTAAGAATTCAGATAAATATGATCTTGTGTCTCCATTTTTTTTTGTCTATGTGTGGATTTAGAGAGATGATCTCATACAAACCTGTCGGATACATTCCATCTTGGAAGCATCAAATATTGCCAGTTGTGTCTCGTGGACTGTCAGCATACGGATCTGATCCACATGAAACTGAACCCGCGTGTCTCCACTGGCGGCTTTTCCTGCTGGCATTTGTATTGCAACGGATTTCCTCTTCTCCCATGTGTAATGCTCCAAAAGCATATCTAAGAGAAGACAACAGAAAGAGTAAGCATCCTCCTAAATTAGATAATCCAGCAAGTAAAAGGCAAAACTAATTAAAGTATTTTCCCGTTGGAATACTTTACTACAGGACAACAACATGATGCAGCATAACACACCTGTGCATCAGCACCAGATGAAACTAAGATGTTGAGGGTTGTAGAAAATGCTAAGCCGGTGATGCGTTTCTGGTGACCCTTTAGCTTTGATTTGACCTGATGGAACATAAGATGCAAGTAGAGTGAGCTCGTTCATAGAGCTTTTAAGGAAACAACTAGCAGGAGAAAAAAATAAAATGTAAAAGATATGTGAAGCTATGAGAACCACTTCCACAAAAATGAAAGGTTCACAAGTGTGTCCTCGTAATAGATCATGACGACTACTTAAGTGGCAATGATTGGTACTAGCGACTACTTACCTCATCCACTCGGACATTGTAGATGTGAATCGTAGAGTCCTCCATTCCGATGGCGATGATGTTGTTGTCCTGAGGATGAAATGCCAAAAATGTAGATGCAGGTGAAGGCGGCATGAATGTTGTCATTACCTATAAGGCCAATAGGTTGCTTTAGAACTTAGAACCACCAAAAGAGTTTTCTACAATTAGTGTGAAAATTTTCAGCTAGAGCTTGTGGCTTCATGTGTACATGTAGATATATATACCTTAAAAGTCATCATGTTGAACAGTGAGATTTTTCCTCCAGCAGCCGACATGACATAGGAGTCGTTCTTAGAGAGAGCGATACATGGGACAGCCTCTTCAAGGTTTACACCAGAGACATCGTTGGTCATGAGAAGACCACTGTTTGGTTGCCAATGCTGAGGAACAACAGTAGCCGTTGCCTGCATGACAAACAATACTTAAATAAAACCGAACACAGCATGCATTGAGCTCTCTCTAATTCTTTTTTTACACTAACCTTTCCACTAGGATTCTGCTCATTGCGAACCCACTTCCAGAGTCTCTGGATACCATTAAAACCTAGAGCCAAGATTCCAGAGCCAGAATTTGTATACAGAAGCCGAACAACCTGCTTTGCAATGCAATAGGAGAAAAGTAAACCTTAGGTTTTTTAGAGCTTTAGAGGATCAAAAAACTTTCTGAGAAACTTGGTTGCGCAAACCTTTGTGGAAGAACCAGTGGTATCAGGTAAAGTACCCTGGCGACACTGGGAAGGCTCCAAGATTTCAGCTAAGTGCCAAGATTTTGGTTTGTCTGTTAAGTCATCGATTCTTGACTTTGAGGGATCAACTCCATTCTTGAGGATATGCCAAAACAAAAGATTAGTACATATTTTTTAAACAAGAAAACCTGAAACAGTCAACTGCTATAGCCAGGGAATTGGGAATCTAGATTTTGACAAATGGAAAACTTCACTTCATTTTATCCAGAACATAAAATTATAACTTATGAAAAAGGGCTAGAAACATAAGTGTACATGACATTTAATGGGTGATTTACCATCATTGGTGAGAGTCTAACAGGAGAGCCTCGTTCAACTTTACAGCTAACAGACGCACCAGGAGCACCGGGAACCTAACAGAATACCAAAGATTGTTAACCGAGACAGCTTGCTATGATAGTGGATGCAAAGGAAAATATAATACAGAGTTCAAAAACATTACAGCTTTGACTACAGAAGAATCGACTGGAGTTCTCATCGTTTCAGAAGCTGTAGTTTCCATGGCTCTCAGAGATCGGAAACCAGCTGGGTTTGCTAAGATCTTAAATCCGTTATCTGCCGTAGTAACGGCTAGAAGATTGCCTTCCTTGTTAAATCTCAAATGGGGAAGAGCCTGAAGTTGAGAAAGTTAGCATCCAAACCTGAAAAGAAGAACACCTAAAGCAACAAAACATGGGAGAAAGAATCTGTGGGACTTACCGGAAGCCCACCCTCAGCATCAGTGCTAGTCAGAACATTGACGTTGTCCATATCCCAGAATTTGATTTGTCCATCTTCGCCAACAGCCAGAAAGTGGTTTTTTGAGGTATCGAACTGAACCACACCTGCTAACTTGTTCTGAAACCCATGATAGGTCCTTTTAACTGATCCTTCACTTTCGTTCCACTCAACTAGGAAAGAATCTCCATCTTTACTTTTTCCACAAGAGAACAATCTGAAACACATGATAATTAAATAATATCGGAAAGCACTAAAGCAGAGCAATGAAAAAGGTATATTGACAGGTTGTTTAAGTTGTTACTAAATCAGCAAATAAATGAAGGAAATTTGGGGAAAATGAGTATTTGGAGACTCAGGATCTTCAGGAATAATTAAATCTCAATCAAGAATCTGAAGAGTTTAGAAACTAGGAACGATGAATAAAGAAGGGTTTGATAAGCGGTTCAAAAGGATTAGAAGAGGGAATTTTTTGTGAATTTCGGATCATACCTAGTCCCATCAGCACTGTAAAGCATCGTAGTACACCATTTACCGGGAGCATCATAGTCAACTCTGGAACCCATATTATCATAAAGCCAGGCCTTTATTTTCCCATCTATGGCCGTCGAAAAGATGAACTGAAATCCAAATAAGAATGTGACATATTTTGGAAAAGAGCAGAAATCCATAGGCATGATCTACTATATGAACTATGTTATCTACTTCTAGTGATTTTCAAATGAATTGAAAAACTATATAATATAATAGATGATAAAATACAGTTTGCTTCAATCCTTGCCACACCTGAATATTCTCTTTGTGATGAGGGCAAATGGAATACACTGGAGCATCGTGACCTTCAAATGTAAATTGTTTCCGACCTGAAACATCCCATACCTGTTCCACATTGATCAAGTCACACAGCCGCAAAGATGTCTAAAAGTGAAAGTGTGAAACCTTGTATCTCTTTTATCTCACCTTGATTAGCTTATCATCTCCGCAAGTAACAACACATAGTTGCCTGTTTGGAATAGCGAAAGCCAAGTCATTCACAGCACCCACATGGGCTTCAATCTGTGGGAAAAAGTTAGCTAATTTTGTAGGATATTATTACATTGCATTGTTTCTCGTACGGATCAAACATATGCTCACCTCAGTATGCTGACGAAGATCATTAGGTCCAGAAAAAGCATACAAGTGAATTAGATGTTTCGTATACGCAACCCCTGCACGAGAAGAGACTGAGACCAGAGACCAATTAAAATCTCACAATAAATGATAGGAAGCTTACCAATGAAATTTCCATCTGAACTCCATGCAACGCGAGTGACTGATATTGGTGTCTCTTTACCTATCAAAGCCTGAATAATGCCCAAAAATGGTAAGCATTAGATCATTGCACAACAATCAGTTTGCTGATAGGATTTGTCTCATCACTTGTCACAGCCAGTTGATTGAAATCAAGACTTTTAAATCAAACAGAAACTAAAAAAATATTAGCTGTAAAGACAAACCTGAAACTGAAGTGAGCAATTAGACATATCCCATATCTTGAATGGCCTTGAAACCAGCCTCTCTCGCACGCCGAGTTCCCACAATGTGATTTCTCCGCTCGCAGTTCCGACTGATGGAACTCAGATGGTCATTTAGAAAGCCATCGAACAAATAACAGATAAAAAAATTTAAATTGAGTTTGGTTTCAAATTCTAAGTTTCAAATTCCCATACCAAGAAGTAACGTATTTTGCATTGGGTGGAACTCCATGCTTGTCACAGTGGAACCTTGATGCAGAGCCAGAGCCGCCTTTGTTGGCAAGTCCTCCAGTGACCATGGAGCTTGCTGCCTAGGAGCAGGATATGTCACCTGAAAAAATAAGAAATGCTTAGAGATTTGAGAAAATGCAAGAATTATACAAACAGATTTCCAGAAAGAAATAGAAAAAAATAATTCATGTTACCTCCTCAACAGATGGAGCAGGGCGGAGACGCTTCATTAGTTCATGATCAGGATTCTGATAATCTACTATACCTGGAGTTGCTGGTGGTGTTCTCGGTCGCTTCAAGATTGGCACTTTTTGGAAGAAAAGTAATTAGTTTTAGAAGGAGATTGAACAGGTAGTTACTGATAAATTCAGAAATTAGAAATCTAGTAGATAGCCACAAACTAACCTTGATTCTGAGGTTGAGGCATTAAGACAGGTGTGACAACAGCAGCTTGGGCAGCAGAAGCACCAGAGGCAGCAGCCATCCAACTAGCTAAAGCACCAGCATTAGCAGCAGCAGCAGCAGTAGCGGCACTAGTTGGAAAAGGCTACATTTAATACAGATTCGTCAAACATTAGATTCTTAGATTCAAAAAAACGATTATAACAGTCAAATATTGAGTTTTCTTACACCATGAGCTCCAAGCGACGGATAAACTGTTGGCTTTGTCAAAGTTGTAACAGGCTGATTGACTGATGAAGGTGCCAGAGGACCATTCGGAAGTGTGCATGTGTGGTCTGTGAATAGAGTTTTAATATCTGGGTTTGGCCTAGGATTCTTGCACAACTGGTGCTGCCAATTAAGGCTGCAAGAGAGCAAATGCACAATACATCCCCCAACAAGAAAGTCATGCAAACTTAGAAAGCAACATACACAATCGTCTAGAGAAGAAAAAAGAAACACACCTTTGATTAATCAGAGTCCGCAGTCTCGAAGATCTTAAAGTAGGGAACATCAATTTATCGCGAAAAAGAGGATTCGCTTCGATTAGCTTTTTTAGTTCCACTAGCATTATGCTCCGAGCAGTTTTAGTATCTCCATATTTTGAAAGCTGCTCATTTTCCCTGCATTTAATAGAGAATAAGATTCCTAAATATCATTGATGTCAAATTCAATCCACAAGGCAAACAATTTAGAGAGAAACAGTATCACACCCTCTTTCACATTCCTATTGATATCAACTGAAAAATATTTCGCATTTGACCATATATCCAAACAAATAAAAAGTCTACAGAGCTTGAACTCGACTTGAACAGACCCAAATCAAGTCTTAATTTCCTAACTTCCAATTTCCCTCTTCCGTCACAATTGAAATGTCTACAATTCCATATCTGGTACCTGAAGTTTTGCAAAGTTAAAAGTTGAGTAATTTCTTTGTAAAGATCCTCATTGAAAGTAGAGAAAACTCTCAAGTCCTGCACCAATATCTCAACTGCTTTTGCCTTATCTTGCCTGTAGAAGAGACATGAGATGAAATCACACTCTGAAACCACAACAAACAAAATCTACAAGAGTAAATCAGATATAGCTTATTTCATACCCATCAAGAGCCTCGAGATACTTCTGCTTCCTAATTTCGAAAAATATCTTCATAGAGTATCTGTTGTCATCAACCTTTGTAAAACCTGACAAGTACTTCTCAACTTCATCCCATTCTCCAGCAAGAATTTTCTCATCAAAATACTTTGTATTAAAGAAGAATCCTGACTCTTTCTCAAGCCTATAGAACACACACACAAAAACAAAATAAAAAAATTAGCAAAATCCCTAATCAAACATCAAAATCAGCTAATTTCTTCAGAAAAAAAAAAATCAAATTAACTTTTTCTTTTCCGCTCTTCTCTGATTTAAACTCTGAAACAACAGATATTTTTGAATTTTATAACAAAACTGCACTTTCAACACTAATCAAAAATTCAGCAACAATTATAACTCAGACAGACAAAATGAATAATATATTTGGGATTTTCAATTGAACTTCTTCTTCTCCATACATACACAAATAAACTAACCTGTGTACAGAGTCCTTAAATTTCTCTTCGTCGAGAAATTGCAGTATAAGAAACACCAACTCTCGGCTCAACGACGACATTCTCCGAAGCTCTGAATCTCAAATCTGACGCCAAACCAGAAGATTACACGATTACGTACAAATCGAAGCTTCTGAAGATCAATAAAAAGCCAGAGGAAACTGATCCGAAGACTCGAGTTTCGAGAGATTTCTAGGGTTTTGAAGAGCTGCTTTCAGAGAAAACGAAGAGAATAAATAAAAGGTAGGAGGAGAGATTGGGGGAGAGAAAAACTTGGCTTCGCTTTCTTGGACGCGTTCTTCTTGCACAGAGATAAGGGTCGGTTATCACCTACCGACTTATCAGATATAAGCGGAGCGAGCATCGGTGATATGTAGATGTAGTTCTAAGATAGGTGCGTTAGGCTATCGTCGAATGGAGTGATAAGTAGGGTTGGATATGGAGTGGCGGATTCGAAAACAAATTCAAATAGTGTGAATATTCTGTGCACACGTCCAGTCTGGTCCCCACATTTTCTATCTCTTTGTTATGTCGCTCTCAGCTTTCGATGCGCTCTTCTTCTGGCTTTTCATTTTATCCTTTCCTTTTTTGTTTTTTTTTTCTCGCGATATATGTTAAGATCTCCTTTTCGTGATTTATTAAACTCCGAGTTTTATGTCAATTATACACGGTGGACAATTCAACATCTCGCAGGTCATATCATATATGATACTTTCTGTTTCAATATATTAGATGTTTTGATAAAAAGCACAACTTTTTAAAAAATTAACTTTTATATTTTAAAATAATAAAAAGGTTAAAAAGTATCAATTTTTATTTAAAATATTATCTTGTAATTAACAAAAAATCTTTTAAATATTATGTTTTACAATTAAATAAAGTAAAAGTCACATTGAAATTTAAAAAACATCTTATATTTTAAAACATAAATTTTTTTTTTAAACATCTTATATATTTTGAAACAGAGGGAGTAATAATTTAATTTTTACAAGCATAATATGATAATATATATATATATATGTCACGGCATAATAACAGGTAAAAAATAGTTAAGAAAATAAAATAAAAAGTTTAGATTCTAAAAGTAGGGGGACATATTGGGTAAAAAATTTGGGATGATTTTATTTTTTGTCCAAATCTCATCTTATTGAATTGATGATTCTCCAAAATGTTATTAAATCCTATCTTATTGGATCTAGTACTTATGAAAATTATTTGAAATCTTGAGTTATTAAATTAGTCATTTGTACACATGTTTTAAAATCTCAAGTTATTGAAAAACATGGAATTTGTTACAAAATTATATCAGAAAGTGTTCACATCTCCCATGATGATATTTGAGAGAATTCTAAAGCATCGAACTTGCCTACCTATTTTACAGCCACATCCTTTTTTCTCAGTTTCATAATTTTATGCTACTAAAATTTACCCAGTAAATTATCAAAAAAAAAAAAAATTGATCCAATGTGAATTCAAAGCCTTCGAAAGGAAAAAAAATTCGTAGAAATAATAGCCCTAATGGCTGTACCAAAAGCATTAGATCATGAGATCGTGAAATAATCAGCTTCTATTGGTTGGTAAACTTACAATAATCATATACAAGCTTTTAAGGTTTCATGTAAACTGATACCTAAATGGACAAATTTTTAGTGATTCCAATTTAGGGCTACGTTAGAGAATACGATGTTTTAATCCTTGAAAATATAACTATTTAACTTAAATTTTTTTTATTCTCAACTTTTTTAGCTCTTATAATCCTCTGAAATTTCTACAATCACCCAATAAAATTTGTTAAAATATCTCCAAAATTTTA
This sequence comes from Cardamine occulta, assembly GCA_028015245.1. Classification (NCBI taxonomy): domain Eukaryota; kingdom Viridiplantae; phylum Streptophyta; class Magnoliopsida; order Brassicales; family Brassicaceae; genus Cardamine; species Cardamine occulta. The sequence continues at coordinate 10,049,275 of CM051385.1, forward strand.
TATTAAATCAATTCAAATCTTTAAATCCCCTTAAATATTCTTAAATTAAACTTCAAAGCATCCAAATAAATCCAATTGATTGATCCAATAATATGCCCCGTAGTATATCTTTTACTGATGCGATTAAACTTTAAAAGTTACGGATCAGTAGTCTAATCCTAAACCATAATAACGAAACATTTCCAGCACAAATGGTTTGTTTAACATCCATGTTACTGTAGGAATGTAAACGATGATTAATTATATAGCTACGATCAGTGGCGGACCCAATAATTTTTTTTACTGGGGTCAAAACATAATTAAAAAAAATCATCCACTAATAAACATTTTTTTTTCTTCTTATTTTTATTAAATATCAAAAACAAAGTGGGTTTTGGGTCTTGTAATTGCTGAAAGTTTTTAAAAATAAGTTAACGGGTTCAAAAAATAGATGGGCCTAAAGTTTCATGGGTTCAAAGTTGATTTTCTAACCCAAAAAAAATTTATATATACAGAATTTTTTTTTTTTTTTTAATATATGGGGTGTCAGCTGACCCCACTCCAATACATGTGGATTCGCCTTTGGCAACGATACTATTACAAATTATTAATGGACTAGATATTTAGGTTTAACTTTTTTTTTTTTAACAATTATTGATATAGATATCTATCAGTTTCTGTTATCAATTACCGTAAAACCTAATTCTCAAGCTCAAACGCTCTGTTTTTAAAAGAAATCAAAAATTTAAGACCTCAAACTAGCAGAGAAAAAATAAGGGCATTGCACAGCCTCATGACGATCAAACACAACAGTAGTTAGCTATATAACGTACGTCTTTATTTCTCTGAATATATAGCCTTTTTCATCATATATGAGTAATTTACAAGTAACAATAGTGAACTAATTGAGCATATAAAACAGTTGTCTTAATGTTGTTTCTTTTGTGGTGGATGGTAAATAAGTTGTGAGATTCCATACGACTTGGCTGCTAATTGTCTTAATATGTATCTCTTGGTTACCAAAAAAAAAAAAAACTGTAAGTCTCTGGATTTTCAGCATACATTTATTATGTATATAGCTACGTATTCTACAAATGAATATAGTTAGCCACCTAATAGTTATGAGAAGATTCCACTTTGAATAGATAATTATTCTTTGGCGTAGATGAGTTTGTATTACTTTAATATTAATTTGACTATTTACAACATAAATAGCTATTCATCTGAGATTGGACTCTTCTTCTTTAATTATGGTTGGTAGTTCCGTTGGTTTTTCAAACATTGACAAAGTGAAAGGTGTCGACGATCATGACTAAAAAAAATACAAGAGAAAGAAGATGATGACATGCATGAATTTATGATTGTAGACACAGATGGAGAAAATGTTTGTTATGTGTTGTTAGAATCTCACATCGGATATATAAAAAAATTATCACTAGTATATAAAAAATTTGAGCCAATCCAATCATTGCCATTTGATTTTGAGTTGGAAATACATAAAACTAATAAATGTGAAAAGCGTATTTATGCGGAAGGATTCAATAGTGAAAATATCCTTCCATCTTTGGGGTATAGTTGTGCAGAAGCAATACTGAACGACATTTTCCATTATAAATGTTTATATGTTATGCGTGACTAAATACTAGTTAGGACAAATATTTATAGAAACAATAATTAATGTAGCGTAAATTTTAAGATGAGTTACCTTATTTTGTATTCGCATTTTGTTTGCATCTCTTGATGTATTAGCTATGTGAAATTGTATTTGAAAATTAATTGTCTGGACAAATCCTATTCAATGTAAGTTTGAAAATAGAACATAGTCGTCTATTTATGGCTATAGATTAGTTATCTACCACAGGTTATAGTCATCCGTTTTATTTTTAAAATTAACTGAAGACCAAATCCTGATATAATTAACTAATTTATGGGCAGTATAATAGTTGTGTATGTTAGGAAGTTGATGACTATTACATTGCTTATGCGTAATCATCTATTTAGTGGGAGTATAGCTAGTCATCCACTTATATGTAACTATTTCGCCAACGTATATTAAAAGAAAAACATAAACAGACTATAAATAACAAAACATTAAAAGAAGGAAGAAAGTAAAATTGATCACTGGCTCTACAGCATAGTAGACAACTTTTTTTTTTTGTTGAAATAATAGACAACCTTTCTTGATCGAAGAAAAAAAGTAACAGCTGCTAATTTAGGATTGGAAAAATCTATCGTTCAAACATCTTTTAAAATCATGTTAAATTTTCTTACAGTGTTTAGTCAAGACTTATTGACTAAATTTTCTAACAGTGTTTAGTCAAAACTTTAAGAAAGGTACTTTTTTGTTTTTAATTTTAAAATCGTGAAACAATTTTTTTTTTAAAACTAGTAATTTAGCTATTTAACCAAATTTGTTGTTTTGCTTTTCGTGTGGATGTTAACATGAAAAAATCAGTCCTATATTACTACAGTAGTAATTTTAGTATGATACAATTTATACCTGAATCTGAATGTTGCTCCACATATATATATTTTGCATTAACTTAGTAATTATTAGTAAAGTAATAAAAGATGTTTACATCAACGGCTAGATTGATTAGTAAATGGAAATCGGATCTAATTCAGTGCATCCTTCCGATTTCCTTTTAAATCCCAACGGTAAAATTTTAACAACTTTTAAACCCTAGCACTTGTTCTCTTGACGAGGATTGTGGTGTATCTTTTTCGTAAATTGCTTTTAATGTCGGTCCAAACCTTAGCTCTTATATCCAAATCAAACCCTAGTTTCTTTCCATGGTTATCCTTCTCCACAAATAGTTCTTTTTGGATCAAAATCCTAACTCCTCGCCAGGTTTTTGAGAGAGGAGGTCAAGAACAAGACATTCATAGACAACCTTGATTTTATCTCTACTCGAGTCATTTCTGAGACCTTGTTTGATAATCCTCTCAGCCTCAGTTGGCGCAGTTTTGGCTAAAGCATTGAAAATTAAACTTTGGTCTATGCCTTTTTCCAAAAAATATTCAAATAACATTAGTTTCTATTAGGCTTAAAATATAGAGACAGTAATAATGGTTTTGGGTTAACGAAAACATTTTTTTAATTAGTTAAAAATTTGATTAGAAAGTTAGGGCATTAATATATATGGTATTTTTTCACTTTTGACAACCATCTCTTGATCTCTTCTTTGATATGTCACCTTTTAATGGAAATTTATAATCGTCATTGACTGATGTTTTCATTCATCTTTTCTTCTATTGGAAAATATTTTTTCCATAATAATTTTTTTATATAATTTTACTCTTTATATATTTTGCATTTGGATTTAGAAAACTTTCAAATAAATATCCAAATAGTTTGCTATTTATTTACCTCAAGGATGCAAGAATTGAAATTTAGATTGAAAGTGAACTGAGTCAAATATGAGTTTTGTACGCACATAGATATGTTGTACTTTGTTTTTCGTTGATGACGTTGACCTCATGTACTACGTTTGCACATTCTTAGACCAAATTGATGCTTATATCGGCCAATAAATTTTTGAAATTGGATACTATCATTTTCTACTATTTCAACAACTGGAAGTAGAGCTTCTCTTGCAACTTCAATTTGTGCATCTATCACACTCATCCTCGATTATTATATTATGTAAAATCACACATGTAGTCATTATGTCATGTATCACATGTTTTTGTTGTGCTAAGTTTAATTTATGTTGTTTTTTTTAATTTTAGTATTTTATTATATATTTTTTATTTTGTTATTGTGTTTTCTAATAAATAAAAGTTGTTGTTTTTACAGTTTTATATAATTATATAGCTATTTTAAATTTATAAAATAAATTATCAACATTTATTTAACTATATAACTAAAATATTATTTAATAATTTTGTTTGAGTATAAAATAAAAACATTATAAAAGTTAAGAGATTATTTTATAAATAACAAAAGTTTTGCTCTATAATAGAGTAATGAATATGATTACTCTAAATCAACACTATAATAACATAAGACCATCTCCAATCCTACTCCATTTTTCACTCCAAATTGTATTTTGGAGTAAAATTTGCTCCTACCCATTTTCAACTCCATAATAGAGTTAAAAATGAGATTACTCCAAATATGGAGTAATTTTATTCATCACTCCATTTTTTTTACTCATTACTCTATTTTGGAGTAGGGTTGGAGTAAAATACAACTCTATTTTGAAGTAAAAAAATGGAGTAATACATTGGAGATGTTCTAAGGTGTTTCTGATACCTCAGATTTTTCATTCATTCTAAAGATGTCATATCAATTAATGAAAAAATTATCTAATCTAATAAGATTATTTAAATTATAGTATACATCATACTGGTCAAAGTAGTATACCCAAATAAAGAGCAAGAATAAAAGGGCAGAACATAAGGCCCAACAGCCCACAACTATTTTTAATAAAATAGTTCATCTCTTATCTTGCCATTATGCTTAAAGGGCTAGCATCCACTTCGTTTTTTAAGAACATGAATTTGTTTCTTATATATATATTTATTTTATTTTCTTTTTTTTGTTAAAATTATATATATATATATATATTTCTTGGTTTCTAATTTATTAAATTTATCTTGAATTTTATAATAGATATATGAGTTTTCGGAGAATGGCTGATCAAGGATTGGAAAGGAGCCAGCCAGTTGACCTTTTTAAACATCCTTCAGGGATTGTTCCAACTCTTCGGGGAGTTCTTTTGTGTCTCTTATCTGAAATTTCTCCATTTTAGATTCTGAGTTTGTGCTTTGTGAATGACAAGTTTTTATCCTTCTTGTTTGTTTCAGGAATATTGTCTCAACAATGAACTTAGACTGCAGGCCATAGCTTTGAAGGCTCAGAATGATAAATATAACCCCAAGGTTTGCTTTCTTTGCGATATTGGGTTTTAGTAATCGATCATATCGATTGGAATGGATTAAAGATTTTAGTTTTTGTAATTATAAATGATATGCAAATATATTTACACTTATCCCAGAGCTATCTGATGTTTGTGAAATCTGATTGGCCATGGTATTATTATATGACTTTGGTTTGTATTCTCGGATTTTTTTTTATAAGTGTCTCATGTTCCAGCGTTTTGCTGCTGCTGTAATCATGAGGATTAGAAAGCCAAAGACTACAACGTTGCTTTTTGCAACTGGATTGTTCATATAGGCTAAGGTTTTTAAAAATGGCTAATGGAACAAACCTATTCCCCAAAACTAAAGCTCCTACACAAAGACATACCAAAGAAGCTTAATATAAACTAACCGTTGACATTATTAATCATACTTAAGTGTGCATATATCAAATAAGAAATTTACCACAATCCAACCTCCATTCAAATATCATAAATTTCAATATTATTACTTCTATCCTTATCTTATTTTTATAATAGTCTCAACAAATACAAAGCCAGCAGAATTAAATTAGCATCCTCAAAACCAAACCACTAATAGACTAAAGCTAACAAAACAAATATAAAACCCATTATTACAAAAATAAATATAAAATCTATTATTACAAAAACCACCTAAATTATGAACTAATACAAAACACCAATTTGTACAAGGCTTCTAAACTTTTGGAAATCTTTAAACAAAAACGTACTAAATGAACGTGACACAAGCAAACCATCGTTTACTACAACGGCTAGATTGATTAGTAAATAGAAATCGGATCTAACGAAGATTAGATACTCTTCAAAAAAGGAAATTAAAATTTTTTTGAAAATTTGACACTCGTCAAGTCTATAAAATTACCCTAACCACTGTTCATTATTCACACTTTACTATCTCAATTCAAAAAGTTTCTTTTTTTTTAACTCTCTGTTCTGAAACCTTGGAAGAAGCTTTTGTTCTTTGTGTAAACAACAATGGATTCTTCTTCCTCGACAAATAAGAACACAAAATTTTCTGTACAGAATCAAAATTGCTTCAAGAAATCGTCTTTCTCTTCCAATAACATTCCCGTTTCAAGAAAGAAGATAAATCTGTCCATGAGAGAAAAAACAATCTTCAACAAAGCCTACAAACTTACAACACTCTGATATCGAAATATGTGTCATATACTATGGCTGTGATGGAGAACTAATAAAGACATGGCCAGATTATGAACACAAAGTTAGAGACATGGCTGAGAGATTCACAAAATTAAACGAGAAAGAGAGAAGAAAGAAAATCACAAACCTTTCTCAAATTCTGAACAAGAAGATTCTTAACGATAAGAAAACATCTCTGGATAACAAATTCTCTGAGAAAGTCTCGGACTTGGAGAATTCATTGGAGAATCATCTAAGGATTTTTTAGGCTAAGCTTCTTCGGTTACAGACGGAGCCTGATGATCAGAGCCGTGCGTTTTCATCAGACTTGTTCACAACATTCGAGGATCCTCATCAACAAACATTGATGAATCATAAGTACGAGCAAGATCTGAGCCATACAGGTGGCTTCACTCCGTTGCTAATTGATGATCCTAATCAACAATGGACAGAATCATTGATGGGTGGTGTCTCGAGTACAGAGCAAAACCTAACGACGTCATTGTTGAATCAACAACACAACAATTTCTCACTCTTTCTCTATAATCATGGAAACGGTAGCTTCTGTCAACTCCCTGACTCTATTTCAAGCTTTGACCAAGCCACCACTCCTTACAACAATCTCAGTAGGCCTTTTCTTGGGCCACAAGGATTTTGTCTAAGAAGCAGCAACGGTAACAACTTTGGTCTTCCCATGGCGATTCCTCCTCAGATGAAGACAGGCCCGTGGCTGGGACAATGAAAATTAAGCCTCGGTCTATGACCATACACAACCACCTAATCTGTTATGTTTTCGCTTTTTACAATCACTTTTTCAACTATGGTTAATGATTTTGTCGAAATAATAGAATCTTTTTATGTTTTATATTAGAACTAATAATATGTTTTTACTTTAATTTGTTTTTTATAAAGATGATTAGTTTTTACTCTTTTCTTTTTCTATTTAATTTGGTTTAAACAAAACTGTTTAAATGAATTGAATATTTATTTGAACATCGCAACAAAATTGTCTAAAAATTTGATTCTTAATTTTTTCAAGAACTAAAAAGTCATAAATCCATAAAATTGAGCAAGTCATCGTTGTCTTGTACCTATTTATAACCATATCAATCATACAGATGCTTCTCATTAAGCGATTATGTGCGGAACTCGATAACTGTAAAGTAAGAGAAGAGGATAGAATAAGAAATGTACCTGACCCTTTGATATCTCATATTCTCTTGTTGCATCTACCTAAATAGATGTTGTTAGCACTTGTCTTTTGTCCAAGAAGTGGAAAAGTCTCTGGCTTTTGATCCCATGTTTGGATTTAGATACCAATGACTTGCCTGATTACAATGCCCTTTTGTTAGTTTTGTCAATATGTTTCTAGATTTCTCGAGTGATTCATGCTTGCACAAGCTCGAGTTAAGTATTCAGAGCAATGAGGAATGATCAGTCTTGTGTCTCACGGTGGATATATAGACTATGAGGTTAAACCTAAACTCAAGCATATTTGATGTTGAGTGTCATGTGAAGCTTAAGTGGTTAGAAGTGTTCCCTAAAGTCTTTATATCTATGATACATTGGTATCTTTGAGACTGCATCGGGTTTATTTCGAGTCTGATTCTCTACCTCGTCTCAAGATTATGAATTTATGAGTTTAGCACTTGTTTAGTCATATTTTGATGTGTGATAAATAAAATAAATTTTAGGTATAGGTCTAATGATCAGATAGTGACTAACATTCTTAGTTTCTTCATTATGTTGGATTTAGATTTAGATTTTGTTGAATTAATTTCTCTGATGATGTCTTAAGAAACCGACCAAATCTTTGACCTATTGTTGTTGCCCCTTGACCAAGGTAATTACCAAATGTTTGATTTGGCGGTACCAACAACAATCAGGTGGTTTCAGATTTATTGTCATTTTTTCCTAATTGTCTTGCTCTTTTTACCTAATCCAGATCAGATCTTTGCTTCTTCATTGTTTCCTTGTCTCTCTGTTGTTTTATAATCCTGTGTAAGCTCTCAATAATCCTGGTTCAACACATCCAGTTTTGTCGGAGAAAGATTCACGGAGCTTGAGTTCAAGTCTGGTAAGTTTTTTTCATCTCTCTGCAGTTTGATTCCTCGTATGGCTTTCTTGGCTCTTTATTTTTGACGTTTTTTTGTCTGTGAGTAAACCGAACCCAACGCAATCTCAGATTCATTTTCATGAATGTGAATCCGGTTTAATGAACCGGTTCTGGCAAAAGTTACTGTAACTGATTTCACTATGGGTTATTGGGTGTATAATTATGGGCTTTTATGCCATAACTAATGGGCTTTTCTGCCCCAATATCGTGCAACATTCGAGTTTCCATTTTTTTTCAATCGCCACGAAAAAGATAGAAAAGGCTCCGTTTGAAAATTAATAGCCAATGTTGAGATGACATATCCGGTCCGGTACACTGCCCCACATGTGATTGCTGGTCGCCACGTGTTGACCATAGAGTGGAGAGTTTTATACAAAAAGCTCTTCAGATTTTGGCTCACGTGTGACCGAATAGATCATGTGGTTCTAGACCAGGTTCGGTTGCCTAATTGGAACTTCCCCTTCAAAATGGGAAGTGATCTTTCTGCTTACTACACCAAAAGTCTCTTGGTGGTGGTGATCCTCTGTTTCTCTCGTCACGTGCACGTGCATAGGTCATATGACTCATTACCACATAGGCTCAGATTTAATGGGAACGTGTATTTCTGGTTTCGTAAAATTGGAAAGATGCGGAGATCTTTTGGTCTATTTTTAGTATGTTACCGTTTTCATATACATATACACTAGACGACGATTTCTTTATGAAAAAATAAATAAATAACAAATTCTTATGGTTTGAAAATTCAAATATCTACCTGTCAAAAACGTTATTTATTTTACCATAGACTTTCATTTTTGTTTTACGTAAGAAAATAATTGAAAAAAAAACAGAGAAAAGATTTGGTTGTGCATGATTGTTGCCGACATATTGGGGATTCATCCAACGAATACAGAAAATTCAGTGTTTGTTGTTTCCTTATGTGTGATGGGTCCCACTACAAGACTACCGTCACAAGCGGTCACACACAGTCCCCATAATTGGGTCCCACTAGACTTTTCCCTCGAGGACTGTGAAACCCGAAGGTTCATATCCAATTTCGTTACGGCGTCTCGAGCTGTCACGGTTACGGGTTTCCAATTCGGTTTATTTCCCTATAAAAATATCTTTGATCAAACCGGAATATAAGTCATGCAAGATAACGAATCGAACCAGACCAATCAACCCTTTTATCGCGAGCTGTCTATTCTATAAAATATAACCAATCAAACAACCAATATTATATAGACTAAGTCATGAGATATTTTTTTGTGTAAAATTATTTCACGGGAGATATTTGTGTGTGGCTAATGATTCATTGCTTTTGTTTCTCGATCGATTTCTATCTACTAAAGTATTAATTATATACATCGATTTCTATCTTTCTAAAGTATTTCTTTTATAGTTCCAATGATTTGGGTACACACATGGACCATTTCACATGCAAAGTATAAAATATTATATCATTTTTTATAGTATACATTATATAAAACTGTTTATCCATACTTTAGAATCCTTATGTAAAACGTGTATGTGCTACGACTTGGGGGTGGGCATTCGAAAACTTTGGTCCGTTTCGGTTTATATTTTTTATTTTGTTAAAGGGCTTTATATATATATATATATATTGCATGCTCAAATTATTATTTTCTCATAAGTGTTGTCGTAATTGAGTTACTAATTTTTTAGTTCTATCAATTAATTAGTATGGATTTAGATACATGATCATTTTACACAAGACAAATGATAAGGGATTTTTTTAAAAGCTTTTATGGAATTCACAAGCATTTTTTGATGATGGAATAGTAATCAATGCCTGAGTTAAAAAAAAAAAAAAAAAAAAGGAAGCAATCAGTGCCGAGTCCTTGTACTGACTTTATTAAAAGTTAGAGAGCATTATTGTCAAGTCATTTCTATCAATTCATGCTTTTACTACCCATCTTGCTTGGCAGGTAGGCAAAATCTGTTGCCAAAATAGTACTATAAAACCTTAAATCTCTTACCTCTAACCTATTGTATAATGTACATATACGTTAACTAATTTCTAAAATGTAACTTACGAATTTAGGAATCTTAGAAAAAGAACAAGTTCGTTAAAAAAAAAACTTACGAATTTACTTTTGATCAACGGACCTCTGCATAAATAAAATGATAGTTATAAACTTAAAACTGGTTTGGACATTGACCTAATTTTTTCGGTTAGAAAATAATATTTTGTTTTATAAAGGGCTTTCATTTTTTGATATTTTAAAAGGAAATACAAATCAAAAGAAACCAAAAACTTAAACGAAAATTTAAAGACAGAGAACTGACGGTGTTAGAATTCTCAAATCTCAACCACTGCACGACATCGGTTCTGTCTGAATCAGGCCCGATCTCTCCAGAAGCGATGAAAACTCTCGATCCGATCAAAACGACGGAAATGATAATATTTTAATCATACGTATATAAAATATATCAACTATGCTCACGTATTTAAATATATACGTACAAATATATTTGTATATTTATTTTATGTTGATGCCAATTACTTTAAATCGGTGTCGTTGGCATGGGGGAACTTAGTTACCACGACAATCATATGACGCAATCCCAAATAAAGTAGTAATTTCAATCATAACATTTTTTAAAAAATAATATCAATCATAACATTATATAATATAATATATGATTGAAAAAAAAACTACCGAATTTGATTTTTTTTAACTCGATTGCCCAATTTTTTTTTGATTACCCTCGATCGCCTAATTTTATACTATCAATTAATTTGTTTTAAGTTGTAGTATTGTTTTCTTATTACCCTTATTTTTGACATTCTCTTTCTACGGATAATGCTAAATATGTCCCATTCCCATATTATTAGTTGATTTCTTATTTGATTTTTCTTATGTTTTAATAACACATTTTTGATTTTTGACTTCCGCTATTATTGAACTCAGAAAAAAAAACTGAAAAGTCAAAACAGTGAAAAAAACAATTATCAGAAAATTATTTGATTTATTATCCTCATAGAACTGTGCTATTTACTGAACTTTATTTTTTTGGATCTGCTTTATTTGACCCTTGATGCAACGATTGGGACACAGACATCGCGTTACCCAATTCATCATTTATTTTGTTTTCTGACAATAGTTTTTGATTACCATATAATTGGAATATCAGAATTTAACACCATTTTAAACTACTATTTAAGTTCTTTAATACCAAAAAAGATGTCATGGTTGACATGCTAATTGTTTAGTTATTAAGAAAATAATATTAAACATATCTTGTAGTTGTCGCTGTTTCGTATAATTCCAAATAATATTTTTCTGAATCAACCAATCTTGTCTTAAAATTATTTATTTGAGAGCATATATATATGTAAACATAATCAACAAATATCGTGGAGGGTTTAAAATTTTTTTTAAAACATTTAATAATTGATCTTAACATTAAAACAAAAAAAAAACATTTAATAATTGAATTTTATGATATTTATATCAGCCACAAAAGACCAAAGAAGGATGTCGTGCCACTTCTTTGTCCTTCTCCTGCCACAAGATAAAAAATGGCTGAGAGAGAACTCTTTACCAGAAAATTTAACTTTGTTAAAAACAATAATTTCAATTGTTTTCCTTAATTGCTCCATTTAATCCTTCTCCTCTTTAGAGCATTAAATGATTTCTGATATTTTTTTCTTTCTCCATTAGCCAATTCTTCTTCACCGTTTCGTGTTAAGTCAGCTTTTTCCGAGCTTACGTCATCTCTCCGGCGTTTCTCACCTCCTTTCTCCACGTGCCATTTCATAGGTCTCTCCTCTTTCTCTATTTCGAATCTGATTGGTCTGTGAAAAATTGAAGACCTAAATGAAAATTAATGAAGATGAAAAGAAAATCTTTTCAGGCTTTGTTACCAGTAAACATTTTTTTTTTATAGATCTTCAATAATTTCCACTTCTGAATCCTAATAAACTAATCTTTTTAGTTTTTGATATAAAAAGTAAAATTTTGAGTAAAAATTGGTCATTTCAATGTCACTTTTGGGGAAATGAAGATTTTTGTTTCAAATTTGGAACTTTTATCTTATTTATCTGTTATAAATCAGAAAAGCTTAACGTATTTTTGAAGTAAATCTATGGGACTAGTTGTGTTTGCTTCTTTTAGCCTTTTAGGTATTCATATTAAATTATCTATATATAGTTTAAGCAACAGGCATGCTGAGATAGTTGCAATTTTCTTGTTAGTTTTTACCCGGAAAAAGCAAAAGAGAAGAACCTTGGAATCTTGCAACTTGTTTGTCATTTCCTTATTAAGAAATATCTCCAGATGTGGTTTCCATAATGAGAAACTCAATTTCCCTTTAAGTCAAAATCATTTTCATATTTTATATCCAATGTTAATCTCAGAAGCTTGTTTCAATGGAATTCCAAGTCAGACTTATGGATATTCTGCTAAAAAGTTCAATTTTTTTTCTCTTTTTGTTGTCTTTTTAATTCTTTAGATTCTCAACACTATAACTCATCTTCTTACTATCCAAGTTTCTAAACAGTTTTTGGTTTCTTGTTTTTTCTTTACAGATTCAAGATTATCTTAAGCTTGATGAGAAAGTTACTCGTTGTTGCTTGAATTTTTCATCTTTTGGGGTAGTTAAAAGATGGGACATTTTTCGTCGATGTTCAATGGATTAGCTCGATCCTTTTCGATAAAGAAAGTGAAGAACAATAATGGAAACAGCGACGCAAAGGAAGCTGCTGATGAGATGGTGAAAGAGGCGAAGAAGAAAGAACTCATTCTGAAATCCTCTGGTTATGTTTATTCACAAGGATCTAATAACTCGGCCTCTGTTTTCTCCAAACGCGGCGAAAAAGGCGTTAACCAGGACTGTGCACTCGTTTGGGAGGTACATTAAACTATTCTCTTATGTTACTATTTGGCGTTTTTCTTTTCTGCGTTTGCGTTTGTTTGTTATCCCTTTATGCGTTTCGAGTATGTTTTATAGCTTCTCTTTGCGTCTTAAAAGTACCTATTTCACAATACTCTTATGGAAAAGTGCCTATTCTTGTAAGAAACTTATTTATCTTTGGTTAACAGGGATTTGGGTGCCAAGAAGACATGATCTTCTGCGGGATATTCGATGGACACGGTCCATGGGGTCACTTTGTAGCCAAACAAGTAAGAAACTCAATGCCTTCATCGCTTCTCTGCAACTGGCAAAAGACTCTTTCTCAGGCTACACTAGTAGAGCCCGAGTTCGACCTCGAGGGCTCCAATAAAAAGCTCTCGAAATTCGACATATGGAAGCAATCTTTTCTCAAAACATGTGCAACGGTTGATCAAGAGCTTGAACATCACCGCAAGATCGATTCTTACTACAGCGGCACAACCGCTCTAACCATTGTCAGACAGGTAAAACTGAAAAAGAATAATATTTTACTACTGTTCGTAAATATCTTTAGAATTTATATATGTTCACTTATCAATGGTTTCTTGCTGTATGTAGGGTGAAGTTATTTATATAGCGAATGTAGGCGATTCACGAGCGGTATTAGCCACGGTTTCGGATGAGGGAAACTTGGTTGCGGTTCAGCTCACCCTTGATTTCAAACCGAATCTGCCTCGTTAGTTTTTTCTCTTAAAATCCATAGGCATTTTTACTACTGAATTTTACCTCACTAGATCTCATAAATTTTGGATTCTATGATTTAGAAATCAGAGTAGCAAGCAAAATATAAATCTTGTTCTAGTATACTCTTGAATCTTGATTAATGTATATGTTTTGCTTTGAAAAAACAGAGGAGAAGGAGCGGATAATCGGGTGCAAAGGACGGGTTTTCTGTCTCAAAGATGAGCCGGGAGTCCATCGTATGTGGCAGCCGGATGTGGAAACACTGGGGCTCGCAATGTCGAGAGCCTTTGGAGACTACTGTATCAAAGAATACGGATTGGTTTCAGTCCCTGAAGTCACTCAAAGGCATATCTCTACTAAAGACCACTTCATCATCTTGGCTAGTGATGGGGTAAATATTTATAAATCTTTACACAAACAAAAAAAATACTCATCAACACACTCTTAGAATAGTTATAAGTTTCTAAAAAAGGAACAACAAAAGACCACATTTGAAAAAATTGAGAATTAGTAATCACCAAAAGAAAAAAGAAAGAAAATTGGAATGTTGTTTATTTGATTTATGGCTTTGGTTTTTAGTTGAATAGATTTTTAAGGTTCAAAGGAATATAAACATTGCTCAAAATCGACATTGTATACTTTTTTTTTTGGCTCGGTTAGAATCAACTTGGTTTATGCTGACTGTACATTCAATTTAATTATTTATTGGCTAATTAACCAACTTTTTTTTTCTTTGATATCAAAGATATGGGATGTGATCTCTAACCAAGAGGCTATAGAGATCGTCTCTTCAACAGCTGAACGGCCTAAGGCGGCGAAACGGTTAGTCGAGCATGCGGTTCGGGCTTGGAAGAAGAAGAGACGAGGAATCGCCATGGACGATATCTCCGCAGTCTGCCTCTTTCTTCATTCCACTTCTGCATCTTCATCTCTATCACAACACTGTTCATCATGCCACGGCTTTTAAGTAAAAACTTGCGTTGTAAATAGATCAGTGATAGCGTCACGTTTGTGACGTTGATCTTGAAATTCGAAATGCGGTTTTTTGGTCGCACCATCATGAGTTGATTCATACGTCAAAATAGTGTTTGGTTGGGTCTTAAGATGATACCAATCCCCAAAAAGAACAAAAGAAAAAAAAATCCTTACAATATACAAGGTTTTGAAAAAACGAAGAAATTCTAAGAGCATCTCCATTGGTGATTTTTGGAGGTGTCTTTAAATGAGGGTCGCCACGTGTCACGGCGTGATTCGTCGCGATAGAAAACACTAGCTCTTTTGTGTCTTCTCGAAGACACCAGATCTTACCACGTATCGCGGCGTGATTCGTCGCGATAATAAAATATTAATAAATAAAATTTAAAAAAAAAAGTTCAAATCGGAAGATACCCATGTGGGTGTCTCCGATGGAGATGCGTTTAGTTCTGTACTGTTGGGTGTCTCTTTATTAATTAATGGGCTGGCCGGATATGGTTTAGTTTCAATTGCTTGTATTGAATTTGTGAATTTTTTTTCCTAGTAGATGTATATAACGTTATTTTGATATATTTTCTAAACCAGTAAGTAACGTTTTTGTTCGCCACCAAAAGCACTGGTAATTATGAGTGGATTTGACCAAATTAGTTTCACACTTTTAAATGGCTATTGTATTTTTCGATTTGTGCTTAAACCGAAAACGATTGTAATACCCCTAGATGCAAACTATACTGCCCAACCCCTTCAAGACCATTTACAACATCCTATATGCTCATTTACAATTTTAAGGCTCCAGACTCAAAAATCTTTTGGGCCTATTATACATTATTTAGAAAAAGTAAAATCTTTGGATTTTTTTTTAACCACCTGAGATTCCAATACATGCCTCTGAGAACTAAACTTCGTTGTTTTTACCATCTGAACTAGTTAATTTTTAACTAAAAAGGGCCGATTAAATAAATATAGTTTGAAAACTCCAAACACATGCTTCATCAGCTTCTATCTAGGGCCATCACTGCCCATATAATCTATGAATGGTCACTTAGTCATTTTACCAATCATTTTATACAACCGGCCCTAAGCCAAGTATATGATGAAACATTGGCCTATGACTATTTTTTGAAACTAAATATTTGTATATAAATAGCCTCCAATTTTGATAAGTTATAAAATTTGTTGTCAATTAAACAAAAACTATCACAAAAACGGTTCCCAAATCTCTTTTTTTCTTGGGACTCCCTAAATTACAGGGCTAGCCCTGCATCTATCTAATGTAACAAGACTATTGATTGAAGATTTTATTTATAGAACCTTAGATCTCTTCATAGAACATATCTTTAGTAGCAAGGAACGTGAGATAATTTAGCTTTTTGGTTTTTCTTATATTATATGTATGAACTTTTATAGTTTTATGTAAACTATTACTATATTTGCTGTGAGGCAGTCCTAAAAATGCAAATGTTTTCTACTCTATATCAGCCGTATAAATAGCTTAATGAAATTTAAAATTGCAATTGCTCATTTTTGCTGACTCTTGCATCCGTATCTGCTGCGTTTAAACTTGTTAAGGCTAAAGTAATTCCATAACACAGAGACCATGATGCCAATTGCCAAATGTGATGGTAAACCAGTTTAATTCCATTCATCTATTTGATTTAGTTAACCAATGGTATAAAGCCGACGTTGCTAGGACAAGATCCTAAAGCAGTAAAGTAATGGACGATGACTCTCACCATAACACATAATATGGTGATAAGAAAGTGGAAAATAGAGAAAATATGCGGTAGATTCGATACCAAGTTGCAATAGTAGAACAAAATCATCATATATAGATGCACATATCTAATGCATGGTAACTATTTTGAAATTTTATATGGACCATAATTTATGAGGTGACATGAGGATAGATTCGTATTCTTTGTTTGGAAAGACAATGAACTCATTTTTGCATTTGATGTCACCATTTGAACAAAATCTACAGATTCGATGTAGTCTAAGACCAACAAAATGTGATCATATTCACCATAACTTGCCGTATATAAAATCCCCACAACGCTTCATAGTGTTTTAAATCAGTCAATGTTATATCACACGAAAGGAAAGACATCATCATCTCACCACGTACGTATATATTTCCTCCACGGTTCATAATCTTCTTTATATATTTTATCTTTATTATTCTAAATCTATCTAGCACTTGTTGAGTTTTTTGAAAAGCATTTTTTTACTTTTATTTTTTAAATATATATGAATGTGTCTAAAAGTAAAAACTGCATGTAAATATTTATATATCTCTACAATGTTTTGCGTCATTTTTTTTGTTTTTCGATCGGGTTGTGTATATATAAAACACCAATTGGAATATGATAAAAGAATATGAATGATTACGTGACTAGTATTTAAAAGAAAGGATAAAATGATATAAATATGGGTCCATTGGTTGGTTTGGTCCTCCCCAAGCTAATGGTCAACGAAATGAAGTCAACGAAGTAGAATAACGTGAAGAGCGAGAATCTCGCAGCTTGAAGATGAAGGTAAGTCTTTCACCTTTGTCGTTATCTGTATTTCTAGGCTTAAGTCGGGTAGATGTTACTCTGGTCAGGTTTATCGCGCGCAGCCTTGTCAATCTACATTTAAATATATTGCCTTTTCTTATATATATATATATATATATTTTAACATAATTTAATATTGGCTTTTATCTATAAAGATTATATACATTCGGATATCAAACAAACTTAGTTGCATATGTATTTTTCCGAAAGAAATAATGGAAGTAAAGTATAGCCATAGAAGTGTGAATCTGGCATCAAATGTTTTGGTTTTTTTTTTTTTATTATCTCGAAGTTTAGACCGAAACTTTAATCTCTGTTGTTTTCGAATCAGTCTTTAGTGTATTTTCTTTGGAAATATCCATTTTTCCAAGAAAGATTGAACTAGGGGGATAATGGATCCAACTCCAAATGTTAAACCACTAGTCCACCACATTCTTGATAATGTTTTGGCTTGTTTTATTTTGATAATGATCTTTTAGCTGAAAGACTTACCAACTATCTTATTTTTAAGATTAAGTCTGTATTGACAGGTGGTGGAACAAATATGAGTTTATATATCAATCAGACAAAAAAAAAACTCATATTTAGTTCTACCTCCTGTTGAAGCACACATTAATCTGGTTAAGATTTCCAACATTCGCATATATACATCTATAAACTAGAAATATATATGGCAAGAACTTACACGCCGGCTATATATATATATATATCTATGACAAATACTAGTCCAATCCATTAGCAACATATATATATATTCAAAACTGTTAACAAAAGAAAAACATATATGTATATTGAAACTCAAATTTACACGGGTTTATTTGACATCAAAAACGAATAAATATATGGAGTAATCAGTTATGCATAAACATTATGGTATTTGCACAGAAAAAAAGGCAGGAACATGTCAAAATTTTCTACGACTATCCTCCATAAGTATGTGTCACTAACTAGTGTTATAAAAATTTAAATTTTAAATGAGAAGCAAGTTATGCTAATATATATATATATATATATCGAATCGTTGCAGTCATTGCTAATATTTTTTGAATAGAAAACTCATAAACTTTTTTGTCACTAGTTAATACTATTATTTCATTTAATTACTCGAATCAAAATTATAGAAAATATGAAAGTCTAATTTGATGAATAATAGTATTTTAATTGATTCAACCATATAAAAAAATAGATTGCAGAAACAAAATTTAAAGAATATTTATGGTGAGATCTCGCTCTGGATGAAAGCGTGCCAAATCCATACTTCTAGTAAATATAATAAGTAATTTGTTTTTAAACCCATTATTTTTCAAATTAATACTCACTACTCACTAGATGAGTTGGCTACTTGAGTTGGTTACAGAGGTGAAACCGTGGACGACTTGAAAATTAATCTTTTCTTATTTTCCATATTTAATTCTTTTAATCTTCACTAATTAATAGGCTTACAAAAATATTTTTGTTTCTTACTTCATAGATTTTTAGACCCGGCTCTAATTCATGGTTTAATTATTGCTAACGTATTTTTATAAGTATGATCTCATTTCGATAATCTAATGAGAAAAAAAGATAGAAGTTTTGGTCACGTATGCATGTCTTTGTCTAAAAAATATGTCAACTTCTAGATCCGTACACTAAGTACATCAATTTTATGTATTTAAACATTTAATTTAGAACTGAAAAAGCATTAATTACTTCTGTTAGAAGTTAGAACTTATCAATAATACTATGTACATGCAATAAATATATTACTAGTAGTAAATAATTTAACTAACTTTACCCTTATCTTATGATTTATCATTATGCTATATCCAGCGAAAGTCACAACGTGGAGCGGCATGGGTTATGCTGCATAAGTGCCGTTGGAAACTTAGAATAAATTCAGATTAGATTTAAATGCTGATTGTTTAATGTTTTAGTTTAGTTAAACCACTGCACGACATCGTTTTAAAAATAGCCAGTTGCGGGTCCCACCTATCTTGAACGCTCCAGATCGTATCAACGATCTGCCACGACGATCTCGCGTACTATCCACGTCAGACCAACGAATATGCTTTCTTCATATATTTAATTTCTTAATAATATTTCGTTTATAAAACAGTTTGGGTCAAACAGATAGGTACGGTCGATGCACGTTACGTGGGACCCGCAGACCTAATTTCGATATTGAGTAATAATCACCTGCTCCTAATCTTACGACAGCGTCTCAATTATCAGCCGTTGAGATATCGCCACGTGGTCTATTAGCGACGCGTAAACAGATGATCTCTGACTCTTAAAACCAACACTTGTTTCCGTACTTTAGGGGTGTTTCCGTCATTTGGATTCTTTCTTCCTCTTCATCGTTTTTTCTCCTCCTTCTATATGATGAACCACGAGAAAAACGAAAAATTGAAATTAGAGAGGTTCCGTTTTGTTTTTTCCCACCGGAAAATCCGAAAGGTGTGACTGACCGGAGTGATGAACCCGAAATTGGAAACCCGTAAACAAATTCGGATCCTTGAAAAGCCGGTTCACCACTCTCTACTCTATCTCCGAGCTGTGTTTCTCTTCATTCCGACTTAAAAAAAAAAGCTTCAAATTTTTTGAACTTTTCTCATTTCAATCCAATAAAGGAGAAAATACATTTCAATCTCAAAATTTCATTTTTTTCCCTTTTTTGTTCTGTTGCAAATGTCGACGTCTCCATCAATTTTATCCGTTTTGTCAGAAGATCTTCTGATTCGGGTCTACGGGTTTCTAGACCCGCCGTGTCGGAAAAAATGGCGCCTTGTCAGCAAAGAGTTTCACCGAGTCGACTCGTTGAGTCGGACCTCAATCCAAATCCTCCGGGTCGAATTTCTCCCGGCGCTTCTCCTCAACTACCCAAATCTCTCTTCCTTAGACCTCTCCGTCTGCCCTAAACTAGACGACGACGTCATTTTACGTTTAGCATTATACGGCGCCGTTTCAACATTAAGCCTGAAGTCAGTAAACCTGAGCCGAGCCACCGCAGTTCGAGCCAGAGGACTTGAGACGTTGGCGCGTATGTGTCACTCTCTTGAGCGCGTCGACGTGTCTCACTGTTGGGGATTCGGTGATAGAGAAGCGGCGGCGCTGGCGTCTGCGACGGGGCTGAAGGAGCTGATGATGGACAAGTGTTTGAGCTTAAGCGACGTCGGATTAGCGAGGATCGTCGTTGGATGTAGTATTCTAAACAAGATTAGCTTGAAATGGTGTATGGAGATCTCTGATCTAGGGATTGATCTTCTCTGTAAGATATGCAAAGGATTGAAATCTCTCGATGTCTCATATCTTAAGGTTGGTCTCATAAATAGTATAAATTTGAAAACTTTATGATTTGGTTTTTGATATTTGATGGAGATAAGGTTCAAAGTTTCTATCTTTTGTAGATTAATGTGAAATTGAATAATCTGGTTTGTGATTTTTCGATTCAGATTACGAATGATTCAATCCGGTCTATAGCTTTGCTTCCAAAGCTTGAAGTTTTAGATATGGTAAATTGTCCTTTGATAGATGATGCTGGGTTAGAGTTTCTAGAGAATGGTTCTCCTTCATTACAGGTACTTTACATATAAAGCTTTTATTCAATTCAATATTCGATTTGTTAAACGTGCAAGTGCTATAAACAGGAGCTTGATGTCACAAGGTGTGAGCGTGTGAGTTTGTCCGGCTTGATCTCCATTGTTAGAGGCCATCCTAATATTCAACACCTT
Organism: Cardamine occulta; assembly: GCA_028015245.1. Lineage (NCBI taxonomy): Eukaryota > Viridiplantae > Streptophyta > Magnoliopsida > Brassicales > Brassicaceae > Cardamine > Cardamine occulta. The sequence goes on from CM051385.1 coordinate 10,070,240, forward strand.
AAAGCTAGTCACTGTGTATCGGTAAGCTTGCGATAGAGGCATCGAATGAGTTTTATTGCTCGAAAATGTACTCTGTGTATTCACTCTTTAATCTTTGTGATTTTACAGGAAGTTTCTACGAGCTTCTTAAAGCATATCAAAGCTTTGAAGCATCTCAAGACTTTATGGATCGATGGAGCTCGTGTTTCTGATTCTTCTCTTGAAACCTTAAGCTCTAGCTGTAGATCCTTAATGGAAATTGGACTGAGTAGATGTGTTGATGTGACTTGTAATGGGATGATGGGTCTTGCACGTAACTGCTTAAACCTGAAAAGCTTAAATCTGGCGTGTTGTGGATTTGTGACAGATGTTGCCATCTCTGCTGTAGCTCAGTCTTGCCGGAATCTAGAGACTTTAAAGTTAGAGTCTTGTCATTTGATAACCGATAAAGGTCTTCAATCGCTCGGATGCTACTCTAAGCTTCTTCAAGAACTCGACCTTACTGACTGTTGTGGTGTAAATGACAGAGGTAAAAAGAAGAATACATGTGAATTGAAACCCTGTTTATGTTTTAGATCTAATCAGTTTTGGTATCTTACCGTTGTTTTCGGTTCTTGGTTCTGTTGCCAGGGTTAGAATATATCTCAAAGTGTTCAAATCTTCTAAGATTGAAACTTGGGCTCTGTGCAAATATCTCAGACAAAGGGATTTTTCACATCGGTGCCAAATGTTCGAAGCTGCTAGAACTTGATCTATACCGGTAATATTCCTTCCCTCGCACCAATCTCCTTCCTTGTAGAGTTGAAATGAGCTAAGGAAGTTTACAATTTCTTGGTTTCTTTTTCTAATTGATTCTGGTTTTTTCTGAGTGCAGCTGTGCTGGTTTTGGAGATGATGGTTTAGCAGCTTTATCTCGAGGTTGCAAGAGCTTGAACCGACTCATTCTATCGTACTGCAGTGACCTAACAGACATTGGGGTTGAACAAATCCGCCAACTAGAAAATCTAACTCACCTTGAACTCCGAGGTCTAAAGAAAATAACCGGGGTTGGTTTAGCTGCAATTGCATCCGGGTGCAAGAAACTGGGTTACTTAGACCTCAAACTCTGTGAGAATATCGATGATTCGGGCTTCTGGGCGCTCGCTTACTTCTCAAGAAACCTACGACAGGTAAAAAAAAAACAGTTATAGGAGAAGAGTCGACTGAAAACATACTTAATTCTTTGTGTTGTATTTGTTTGGTTTTTGGCAGATAAATTTATGCAATTGCTCGGTGTCTGATACGGCTCTATGCATGTTGATGAGCAATCTAAGTCGGGTTCAAGATGTTGACTTAGTCCACCTGAACCGTGTGACTGTGGAAGGGTTTGAGTTTGCTCTAAGAGCATGTTGCAATAGGCTTAAGAAGCTTAAGCTTCTAGCACCTCTCAGATTCTTGCTATCATCGGAATTGCTCGAGACGCTTCATGCTCGTGGTTGCCGCATTAGATGGGAATGAAGAGAAGACATCTTCATGCGTTGGTTACACTTGTAGTTTTTTTGGGTGTTTATTAAAGTCGACTTTAAAATCAATGAAACTTTTGTAGCGGTTATTAAAATCAATAATAAATCAGCTGGATCATAGGCTATTGCAATTTTCAAAATTCTTCAACCAAATGATAACATAGTTCCATTTTCGTCAGGCCAATCAAAAGAAATTTAGTTTCCGACTGGAATCGAACTCAAGACCAATGAGTTTACACCAAGCTATCACTGATTGGTTGTACCTGTACGTAGTTGATAGGATGATAACGTTATGCAAACTTAATCTCCAACTAACTTGGGTTACTACCAACAATATACCCGTAATTGACCTTCTTTTATCATGATACGATACATGTATAATCAAAATTACAAAAAACTTTAACAAACAAATTTCTCCATAGTTTATGTAGCTCAGCTTAGTCTTCAAAGTCTTGTTTATTCATAACTCTGTTGATTAAGCCAACTTGAATGCTGCAAGTTTTCATTCTGCAGATTTTGTTATGCAATATAATTTTATTTTATGTGATTATGCAATTATGTAGTATTACCAATTGGAGCAAATAAAGAACACTTTTACTGAACCAAACTGATATGCATAAGGTCATTTTTAGCTTGATAATGGCATTGTTTGGTCCAAACTGATCTGAAATGTTGAAATTGACAAAGGCTTTAGCTTTTGAACTTGTCCCTTGTCTTTGAACTAATGAGGATATCATCTATGGTGTTTTCTTTTTTTTTTTTTAATTTTTTTTTAAACAGAGGTTTGATATCATCTATGGTTGTTATAAAGAATTTAGAAATCGATGAGCTAACTATTGTTAATCAAATAATATTCTTTATCGTTCAGGTTGTGTCTAGAAAATATGATATCACTAAACATTTTATAAATATAAATTTATACTTTAATATTTATAAAGTTATACTTTAAAGTTACGGTATAACGACATTAGTTATACTTTAATATTATGGCATTTTGAGGAAAAATATTTTTTCATATTCTGGTATATGATGATTACTATTCTGAATTATGCACTGGAGACAGAATTATTGAGAATACTCTCAGAATAGGAAATTTAAATAGTAAAGAAAATCATTTAAATTAAATCAGTTAAGTACAAAATTATGAAAGTTTATATCAGAACAAAAAGATTATCAAAAGACACATTCAGTGAAAATATAATAATTTATTGAAAATCTTATAATAGTTGACCACATAGTATTTAAACAATTTATGTTTAGACGATTTATATATTATGAACCATAACAACCTATATAATCTATGATTTTTAATCATGATAAAGTTTTTATTTAATTGGATCATGGATCATGTAATAAGGACTTAATTGATACAGTATAAGTTTTTTTTTTTTTTAATTATTTGAATATTATTACAGTCTAAAATATTCTTACGAACTTCCTGTTATAATACTTTTTCTTTCTTTTTTTTCCTAAATAATATTCGTCATTATTCATTTTTTCAGACAAATTAACCTAAAGCATCAAATTATAAATATGACAGAAAAGTGACTAAATTTTAAAGGAAAAACTAATAGTAAAATATTATATTTAAACTAACTGGAAAAACTAAATTTTATTTAAAGGTATGTTATACTTTAAGGATAATATTTTTATACTAGTCACTTTTGTATTGGTTGTAAAATAGAGAATACAAATTTACTTTTTTTTTCCTCTTTTTGAATATATATATATATATATATATATATATATATTTAGATACATGTGATTTTATGTGAATAAATTTGATTATATTCTTCATACTATAAGCGAATAAAAACTATTATAACATATAATGATCTTATACAATTTTATATTTTGACGTATACCAATTTATATTTACATTTAACTACATTTTATATAAGATTAAATATGTTGTATATGATGGTATTGAATACATTTGGACACTAGATTAATCATTTACGCACATTATGACGAAAATGTTTCTTATAATATAGTAATAGCTTTTTAAAATGATATATATTTGATCTTATAAAGGCAGGTATGTGATGTAGTCATGTAGCTTAAGGACTTTAAAGTAGCAAAATTTTATTAATTATTATTATTATTATAAATAATGTTACAAAAGAAGTACATTATATGAAATAAAACTAAAGACACATTTATTATTATTCTTATTATTATTATTTCTTAAAACTTAGGTTTACATCTTAAGAGACAAATCAAGCCCCCAATCTTTAGAACCATTGATGATGGAACTGTTTTCTCCAAATTTTGGAAAACGATCTACCGAGTAGTGGTCACAACTTCCAATGGTCGAAATGAGATCTCTTGTATAAAACTCCGGAATATAAGCATTGCCACAAACAAGATTTCGGGATAAATCAACTAAAAATGAAGTTGAAGGACTTGAAGAAGGGTAATGAACACTCATGGTCAAACAACCATGTTCAGAACTATAACGAATGTTCTTAAATGGGTGAACATCTGGTTTTCTTATAGAAGTATGAAAGAAAGAAAGATTAGTACGAAATTTATCGATTGAATAGTCATTAAAAGATCGACCGAGTTCTGGAAATCGAGAGACGTTGTAGAAGAGGCTAGGATGCTCCGACTCCATCTCTTTGCGTTTCTTCTCCATCTCTTTATCTCTCCCTTTTTTTTTAGCACAAGTTGGTGGCTATGTATTGAGAAAATGTTTTCTTGCAGAAACCGGAGGCTTGAACCCTAGAGTGTTAAGAGTCTTAAGACAATATTGTTTTAGACGATAACTCAAACTCTCTTTGCTTTTTATAAGAATTTTTTTCTTTGTTTTGCCAGCTTTTACATATTTGATGAGAGAAAGTCTATCTCCTATTTATTAGTTGCAAGAAATTAACGTTCTTAATTAAGCTTATATAGGTATTCATGGTATAATATCTTTAGGGGTTGACAAACACATTAATGCCGTGAAACTAGAAAAAGTTATTATCAAATTATATAGAAAAAAATAAGGCCCAAAATTAACTTTCTTCCTTTAAATGATATTTTATGTTCTTAGCTAGCTTTCATTAAGTTTGGTAAAATTATATGTACAGCTAACAAATTGTTCATAATACTCAACTATTGATTACATGCTAAAAATGAGTCATAAAAATTAATAATGATACATTCATGTAATTGATGCCAGAGTGGAGATAACAAAATATTGACTAAAGTTCTCGTGCCTTGGTAAAAAATTAGAAACCCAAAATAATTTCTTTGTTGAGAAAGATGTATATGTATGTATATATTGTTTTTTTGCCAAAACTCAATATTCAGATATTATTTTTAATCATTTTGTTTGAAGGTTTATGTTTTACAATAAAAAATTCACAAAATGGACTCTAACAACATTGAATGGAATAAACTTTATTAACACAAATACAAATGTTATAAAACTTTTTTAAAGAAAATTATATCTAATTAATTTACGTTTTTGTAGAGACTAATTATTACATTATGAAAATTATATGAAATGTACATCTACACTATCGAATATATTTGAAACTTAAAATTAGTTTAACTAATGCAGAGAAGATATTATTCGAAGAAAGTTGTGAATAACTTACAGAGTTGTGAATATCGAGACTCCGAATCAAAGCAACATCAACAATTTGAAAATTTCTAGATGTGAATGAAAAATGTTCCACATTCAAACTATAAAAAACTAACGATAATTAGTTCAAGAGTAGATGATCTCACATACCTATTGGGTTTAAAACATGAAATGTAACACTTGATGATACCTCTGCTTTTGAATCGATTTGATAATGCATGTCAGTCCGATAACTCAACAATACCTCTCCCATCACCTGAGAAGTCTTCTTTCATAGGCATCCCAGTTAATCTAGAAACTAATACACATATGTCTCCGAACACTGGCCTGGACAATTCCGCCGGAGAGACAATGGCATTGGTACAAACTGCAGAGAAAGCATTGCAATTGAGAGGCAATGATCATAACCGTGCTTATCGCCTTACATAAAAGCACTAGTAACAACCCCAAGAAGTTCACTTGATCACAAAGAAAGATTCATGCTTAACTGATCAATTCAGAATCTGATTTTTTTTTTTTTAAGTTTTACTGGCATCACATTGTTAGAAGAGAGAATGTTGCACACAAGTCTGTGTTTTTTGATTTTCTTGGTCTCAAGTGGGTTATTGCTTAGAGATACAAAACACATTCTAATTGGAGCAGTTAAATCGTGGAATACTATGTTAGAACGAGATTAAAACGATTGTGGATTATATATAACTAGTATTATTACCCGTAGACAAGTTTTTTAATATTATTTTTTATAATTTTTATGTTTTGATAAAATCAAAATATTATAGTTTAACCAAAAATCTGAATATCAATGATTTCTGTCATTAAAACATTATATGTTTGAGGCAATAATAAAATCAATTCGTTGAAAACAAATAAACCTGATGGATAAGTGACCAAACAGTATATATCTAAATGAAAAAATACAGAAGAAAACACAAAAATTAGGCATACATGAAAATATTATTAACGTACATATGGAGATGGATAATGAGAATATTACTCACGTATATGTAGAGATGGATAATGAGAAGAATGGGTACACACGGATCTTTCTCTCATTTTGCTTCTGAATCAAATAGAAATTTGGAGAAATGATCTATTGTTCGAGCTCAAACATAGTTCTTGAATATTCATATGAAAAAGGTGATGGAAAGCATGAGAGATGGAGAGATGGATCAACGTGAATCATATTTTTATAGAAAAATAAAGAGGTTTAAAAAATCTTGTGATGGTTTCAAATTTCCAAAGATCGTGTAATTATAATGTAGTGTGAGAGCAAATTTAAAGATATGTTTTAAAAATATATATTTTTTTTCCAATTTGTTATTGTTAAAATCTCCATTTCGAAAAATATGTATAAAAAATCTGAAGCAGTTAGCTTTTTTTTATATAGATATTTTTACTTTTAAATAAAATATTATGACAAAATTTCTATTTGTCATATTTTTATTAGATGTGTAACTGTGCTTTATAATATAAACGATGTATCTATATTGTATATAAAATTGGGTCTTCTCTCTTTTCTTTCCACCACCTCAACATCTACCTCATCATACACTTCATTCTCATTTTATTTAATCACTCATAAAATCATAATACTAATTATAATTAATTCATCAAACACGAAAATAATAAAACTAACAAATTAATAAATTAAAAAAAATCATGAGAACAATAAAACAAATAAAACTAAAAAAACTAAAAAAAAACTTAATCAAATATGAATCTTCACTAACCACCTAAACACTCATAAAAACATAGTATTTAATTACAACTTATTCATCAAACATAAAAAAAAAAACTATGTGAGCTAAGTCTGAGAAATAAGAAGAAGTCCAATCATAGTTAGACCAAAAAAGAGAGACAATGAGTCAATTTAACACAAGAAGGTAAAATGCCAAATTGTTTATTCGACTCAACAGTCCCAGTAAATCCGCTTTCCAATTCCATCGACAGCAAAGCTAACTCTCCATAGTTCGACAGGTTTGTCGTTTAAGTTGAGATTCAACCCATCAACTACTTTCCATTGATTGAGGGGAGGGTCATACCACATCAACCAACCAAGATCAGATACATAAGCAAAGAGGACGTTATCTATCACACAAGCTCCACTCGTCCAATATTTCCTAGGCATATGAATACTGGAATCGCAAATACCACACCTGAGGATTGTACGAAGTAACCTCGATTTACCGCAAGGCATAAATCTTCTTATCAATTTCCTTTGTGTGAAGAAAATGATTCATCATAAATCTATTATCATGAACATCGGGTGCTGATTGCCATCCTCGTATGTTTGTATCAAATAATTCCACGATTTTCTCGAGTTCAATGCATTTACTTACCAATCAGAAGCCAGAGGAATCAACCAGAGCTAAGTAAGACGCATTCTCGTCCAAAGCCGTCATCATATCCCTAGTCACCCTTCTGATTTTGGTCCTGAACACTACTCCATGATCTAAACCAGTCAATTCACACAATTCTAACCTCTGAGATTGGGTTGACTCCATGTCTCAGGTATTATATGTTTCACTTTCTCAATCTTGTCCTCTGGTACTAAGATTTTGTTTTGAAGGAGCGCAAGATAGGCTTGAAAAGCCGCCTTATTTCGGATCTGGGTCAAGTGAAAACAAAAAAGTCATGTAACCAAAAATGATTTTTCTAAACAGAGTTTGAGATACAGACAAGTGACATGAACAAGTGACAACCTCTTGATTCCTTAAAATCCTGTCCAAGAGTTCTTGAATTGTCTGTGTCAAAAGAAAAAGTGTTAAGACATAACCACATAGAAGCTAGAGGTTTATGGTGTATTTACCTTTAGACAGGGTACGATAACTCCGTCACATTTCTTGTACTCTTCAAATATCCAGAGGATGTCATCACAAATCACAGATTCTCTATATTGTTGTTGTTTAAGATCTTTAGCTTCACCTTCTTCCCTCACATACTCCAGTAATGCAGAGAGCGAAACCGTTTTAAGCGACTCTTGTAATCCTCCAATTGAGTAAATAACTTATTGTCAGATAAACACTTTGAAACAGAAGAAGTAACCCAGGATCTGCATACCGCCCATTGTAAGCTTGCTTTGTTGGGAAGAATTTCTTCTAGTGTTTCTCTATGAGGTATGAAAGGGACGGTAACAGTTTTGTGATACAAAATCTTTTGAAGAGCTTTTGCAGCGGTTTCTCTTAATTTATCCATTTTCTCCATTCCTTGCTTCACAATACCTCCAATCAAATGGTTAGTGGTGAAGTTACACGACCTATAAACCCTTTGCAGCAGACCAACGAACCACGGTGTCCTACACAGTTGAGAAAATAGTAAAAAAATTCCAAAGGAAAATGCTAGCAAATACTAGTAACATTTGAGATTTTCTGGTTGGCAGCTGAAAGTTTCATGTGTCATACAAATATATATAGCATCCAATAAATAAATCACTCCAGTATATACTCTGGTGCATAGAAGCGTATCTCACCCACTAAACATACCGTGTCTCTCAAACCAGAGAGTAGCATTTTAATTTATCTGTTCTAAGATTTCAGGAACATCCCTATCTTCATCCTCTTGGTCATTCCCACTTTCTGGTTGCGAGACGGCAGCGACAACATGATCAGGCGTTTGGATCGAACTCGTAGATTTATTCTTAGAAAGGTAGGCGGTGTGAGCCTGCAAGGTAATTCAATAAAAAAGTTCCAGATGAAGGGGAAGTTGCTATTTACACTAATTATACTACATGCTAAAAGGTATTTACCACATAGCACCAGGAAGGTGAGCGATGAGGAAGACAAACAAGCCCTATCCTCTGAGTTCACTTGATCAAATACTTGCGAAGCAGATGACTTCTAGTTGCTGCATTTGACTTGCTTAGCACGGTCACATCATTCAAAACAACAGGAAGGACATCTAGCAACACTTCTCGGCTAGCAATCTACCAATGTTAGTAAAACATATAAAACTCAAATGCAAAATACGAAAACTTTTAAGTAATCAAAACCACAATATTTCCTACAAGATTAAAACATGCATATTTACTTTACTGGCATCTATATTAATGTTTAACGTGTGCAATATGGACCATTGTTGAAAACATAGTGGTTACAGAAACAAAACCTTAAAAATGGCCTCCATCACACCAAGCAAGCAAAAGTTGTTCACAACATTATCTTCCTCAGAAGATAAAATTTCATGTGTCCACTAAAAAAACTGAAACGGAAATGCCACAGTGCAACAAAGAAAAGTTAGTCCATCTGAGTAATCCGAACGATCTTGTTGATCAAGTCAAGTGCTCAATCCAGAACAAACACATAAACGAAACTCAAAACTGAAGCTATGGTGATAGAATCAGACCTTGCAAATGCATTTTCCCATATCCGGACGCGTTAAAAGCTTAGAGAGGAGAAATCCCGAATGCGCATAGGGCCAGCACTGAGCAGATAGTCCTTACAGAAACCCAAAATCTTCAATACCAGAGGAGCAAGATCGTCCACACCAAAGCTCTTGTCGTTTGTAATGCTTGTATCAACAGAAGAAATATCAAACGGGACCAACACAAGGATTGAAAGCCATAAAAGAGTAACACATTTGGCCTCCATTTCTCCAGTGCTTTCTTGCCTCAATGATGAAACAGAAGTCATGCTATGGCACTTCTCCAGAAGCGCCACAGCGAGTTCCAGATCGGATACTTGATGCGGAAAGAACTTGATAACAGCTTTGTACCCACAGACAGTAACTAAACTATAGATAATGATGCTTATGGGTTTGATTATTTCGAGAATTTCATGGGATCTCGCATCCAGTTCAAGTGTTTTCGAGAATTTCATGGGATCTCCATAGACTCTTATTTTCTCCTTCAAACATCACCTTTGAATATCCTTTTGACCAAGCATGTTGCATTGCTATGAGGAGAGCTTGACATTCTCCTTTTTGACTCTGTTTCCTTCACTATGTGCATCACCAAGATAATAAAATCCATACTCATCTCTTATGATCCAACCAGCTTTTTTCCCGACTTGTTTGATTGATATAACCCAACCCTTTTGTGGTTGTCTCCAGTTCTGTACTTGTTTTATCCTTCTTGAAGGCTGATATCTCTGTTCACTTTCCTGAAACAGATCATTAGCTTGCAGCCAAACAATTGCATCCTTATTTGCAATGGTGGAATACGTTTATTATGATTACACTCCATTATTGCTTTGAGCTTCACATTAGATTGAGCATACGGACAAAGGAAACCTAGGTGATGAATGTTTTCTTCCTCTTGACTACATCTACTACATGTCGCATCTGTGAGAATTTGTCGATGACGCAACGCAGTTCCAGTAGCTAAAACATTTGTAATCATCCTCCACAAGGAATGTTTAAGTTTCGGAGCTGTGTTGAGTTTCCATACACCTTGCTTTAAGGACACGTTTCCAGTAGGAGGAATAACATGAGGAGACTCTTTATCCATTGATTCATGCCGTTTTTTTTAATTAGAATATTCCGAATTAGTTTATTTTGAATGAGAAACTAGCATATGGTCTCTAGCAAGATAAAACTAACATGTAGTAAATACAAAAACTTATACTCCGGTTAAAATTAAATGAATTACTAATTTATCTTTGAAAATTTGGGTCATTCATACTTTAAATGAAAGATTCGGAAATCCAAACTCATTAGATATAGACATTAATTGGAAAAAGGAAAGAAAAATAGGAAATCAGGAATTAACAGAAAAAACAACTAAAACACAATTACATGTGATTAGAAGAAGAGATGACACAAGGAATATCCAAAATGAAATACAATAACTTAAAAGCAGGAGAAAAAACAACTAAAACACAATTACATGTGATTAGAAGAAGAGATGACACAAGGAATATCCAAAATGAAATACAATAACTTAAAAGCAGGAGAAAAAACAACTAAAACACAATTACATGTGATTAGAAGAAGAGATGACACAATCAATAATCCAAAATGAAATACAATAACTTAAAAACAGGAGAAAAACGATATTCAGAGAGAGAGGTGGTGGAGAGAGGTCTCTAATATCTATGATTCCTCTAAAATGAAAACTAAAAATGATACTCAAAGGGAGAGAGATAAATCCTTGCCCCAGATTTTATATTCCCCTTCTTCTGGCTGATCTTCATCATTGTTCATTCCAATCTTTAAGATTAAATTCTCCTCGCTCAAAACATGGCCCTTTGAAGCAAAACCATTGGTACTAGTGTTCCCGGTGAAGAAGCGAGTAGGAGTCATACCTGGAACTTGTGAATACCCACCTGAGAGGATGTGAGGCTTATCTAGGTAAGGGTTCAAAAAGACGACTCCGGGGAAGTCTGCTTCCATCTCCATCCGCTTCTTTTCCCACTCCCACATTTGCTTGTGGGCGTTCTGGTGAGCACCAAAGGAATGTGAATCAGTGAACCATTTCTGGCAAAAGTGACAAGTGTATATCTCATTCGTTTTTGGCGGGCAAGACTTCATGATCTCGCTTCCACTTGGGACAGGACCAGATCCAAAACTAGGGATCTCAACCCTCCTTTCAGAGGTGACATCCTGAGGAAGTCCGGTGAAGTCTGCTTCCATCTCCTCCCGCTTCTTTTCCCACTCTCGGTGGGAGTTCCGTTGACCAACAAAGGCATGAGAACCAAAGAACCATTTCTGACAAAAGTAACAAGTATACCTCTGATTCGATTGTGGCGGGTAAAACTTCATGATCTCGCTTCCTCTTCGGATAGGACCAGATCCAAAACTAGGGATCTCAATGTAAGAATATTATATATGTATAATATAAAGTTATAATTAAAAGGTATCATCTTCATAACTCTTCATTAAGTATAAATGGAAGTAGTTATGGATTAGAAAAGTGTGTGAAAACATAAGAGATTTACAACAAGAAAAGACAGAGAATTGAAAAAGAAAATACATGATTCTCTCCATCAAAGAATCCACTCAAGGAAAAGGTTAAGGGAAGAAGAAATCAAGAGATCAAATATCATCTGCACAAGGAATTCATGTCTGCAGATAACGATTAGTGATGTTCTTCTTCATGTCTCTTTGTTTAAGTGTTTCATCAATCTATTAAGGCATAATTGTTGAATCAAATATTCTAGAAATGGTCTTGGACAGATTTCATATTGGAAATCATCAAGGATCTAATTTATATTTGGTATCAGAGCCAATCTAGATATGTTTGATTCACTATAAAGGATTGATTGGTAAAATTGGAATATGAATTTCATTTTTGTTTTTGGTTATAACTTTTATTAAATTATAGGAATTCGTTGATTGCAATATCATTGTGTAGATGGTATTTAAAACTTGAAATATGGTTTAGAATTCAGAATTTAGAATTTTCTGTAAATTTTTTTTTTGACAGTTTTCGTCGATGAACAGTGACGATGAACAGTAATTTCGTCAATGAACAGTGACGATGAACAGTACCGTTAAAAAAAAAAAATTTCTAAAAATTTTCGCTGCAGATATAAAATCAAAGGTTATTGTATTATGCAATGTTAATACAATATAAATGTTAAAATACCTATTAAAGTTGAGAGTTTACATTAAAGTGTAACATGTTAATCACCAAAGTGGTCTTGTTACACTTTATGTAACATTAAAGTAAAAGATTAATAATTGATCATGATTAAAAGATGCTAAATGACATGAATAGATTTGATTGATCAATTGTTTACTTGCTATATCCTGGGAGATCACCCAAAGGTGGATCATTGGATGTAGTTAGTAACACCTAAAGGATTAATCTTTTCTACTACGGTTGATGGTGTGTATACCCAAAGGTAGCATTGCTAATAGTTTGTATGTATGATTTGATTGATTGTTAAAGAAATATTTAAACAGCATCATGTATAGTGTATGTATTTAAAGTATTGCCCAAAGGTTGCTTGAATACATACTATTAAATTGTTTAGATTATATTGTTGATGAATCTATATTAAAGTCTCAAATCACTAATAGGTAAGCATGTATAAATTTTGCAGTTTCATCAAGTATGTTTACTTCTGCAAACTCTGTCGTAAAGTTCAATGGTCTCAACTATGAGGAATGGTCTGAACAAATAAGGTTTTCTTTGGGTGTAATGTCCCTAGACCAAGCAATACTCACTGATGAGGAACCAGCAGCCATAATGGATGAAAGCTCAGAATTTGAGAAGTCTCGCTATGAGACATGGGAGCGATCAAACCGGCTGTGCTTGAACCTTCCATGCCATCCATGCCTAAGACAGAGAAAGTAAGGGAATTCATAATGAAGATTAAGGATCAATCCCAATCAGATGTTGCTGACAAATCAATTGTGGGAAGTCTAATGAGTGAGCTGACCACAAAAAAATTTGACTGGTCTCAGCCAATCCATGATCATGTCACACACATGTCAAATCTGGTATCAAAGTTGACGGCCATGGGAATGGATGTTCATGAGTCATTCTTGGTCTAATTCATCATAAATTCTCTACCTCCTGAATATGGTCAGTTCCAGGTGAATTACAACACCATTAAAGATAAGTGGAACTTTCAGGAATTGAAGGCTATGTTAATTCAAGAGGAGGCGAGGTTAAAGAAGATGAAAGACCAAGTTGCTCTTCTCGCTGGCCTAGGAACAACCAGTAGCAGCTCAAGGAAACTAAGTGGTAAGGAAAAAAAGAAGGACAAAGTTGTCTTTAAGAGACCTGAAAGTAAAATTCAAAAGGTAGTGAAGTGTTTCTTTTGCAAGAAAGAGGGGCACTTCAAGAAAGATTGTCCGAAAAGGAAGGCATGGTTCGATAAGAAAGGTACACAATATTTATATGTTTGTTCTGAATTGAATCTTATTGAAGTGCCTAGAAATACTTGGTAGCTTGATTCTGGTGCATCTACTCATGTATCCCATATTGAACAGGGATTCAGTACGATCCAGCCTTTAAGAGGAACTGAAAGGTACTTGTTCATGGGAAACAGGATGAAGGCGCGAATTGAAGGCATTGAGACGTATAGATTGGTCTTGGACACTAGTTGTTTTATAGATCTTGAAAAGTGTCTCTATGTACCTGAGTGTGCTAGAAATCTTGTTTCTGTAAGTAGGTTGGATGATTTAGGATTTGATTTTAAGATTGGACATGGTATTTTCTCTTTGTACCGAAATGATTACTTTTATGGTAGTGGTACTTTGTTTGATTCACTTTACAAGTTCAATCTTGATGAAAGTTTTTCTGAATCTTTGTTCAATGTTGAGAATCAAGGTATTAAACGTAGTGCATCTAATGAAAACTCAGCATTCTTGTGGCATAAAAGATTAGGTCACATATCCAAGGAAAAGATTATGCGATTGGTAAAGAATGAAATTTTACCTTCGTTGGATTTTAGTGACTTTGATGTGTGTATAGAGTGTATTAAAGGAAAACAAACCAAACACATCACTAAGAAACCAGCCACAAGAAGTTCTCAACTTTTAGAGTTGATTCTCACTGATATATGTGGTCCGTTTAGTGCTCCGTCTTGGAGTGGTGAAAGATATTTCATCACCTTTATTGATGACTTCTCACAATTTGGATATACTTATATATTGCATGAAAAAGCTGAATCGGTGAATGTACTGAAAATATTTATCGATGAAGTGGAAAGGCAATTAGAAAAGAAAGTTAAAATCGTAAGGTCTGATAGAGGTGGTGAGTTTTATGGAAAATTCACCGAAAGTGGATTTACAAATAAGAGATTTACAACAAGAAAAAACAGAGAAATAAAAAAGAAAATACAGGATTCTCTCCATCAAAGAATCCACTCAAGGAAAGGGTTAAGGGAAGAAGAAATCAAGAGATCAAAGATCATCTGCACAAGGAATTCATGTCTGCAGATAACGGTTAGTGATGTTCTTCTTCATGTCTCTTTATTTAAGTGTTTCATCAATCTATTAAGGCATAATTGTTGAATCAAATATTCTAGAAATGGTCTTGGACATATTTCATATTGAAAATCATCAAGGATCTAATTTGTACTCAACCCTCCTTTCAGAGGTAACATCCTGAGGAGACCCTAGTTTCAGATTGTTCTTCCTCGTTGCCTTCTCCTTGGACTCCTCAATGGACACAATTCGGCTTTTGAGTTTTTCAGGTTTGGGTGTGGAAGAGCTTGATGAAGACAAAGCTTGGTTCTCCATAAAAAAATTAACAATGACACATTCATGTAATTGACCAAAACAAAATGATTACATACGCTAAAATTGAGTCATAGAATTTAAAGTTCTCGTGCATTGGTACAAATTTAGTAACCCAAAATAATTTGTTCATTGACAAAAAAAAAATGGTTGGTATATATATTTAGGAAAATTTTCAAGTAAATAACCCTTTTCAACTTTTATATTGCCAAAACCCAGTTTTCAGATTAAAAAAAAAAAAAACTTTCTTCAAGGTTTATGTTTTACAGTGAAATGCACAAACACTTACTACATTGAATGGAATAAAATTTATCTATACAAATACAAATTTTATAAAATTTTTAATAAAATGATATCTAATTAAAAATTTCAGATTAAATAACCCTTTTCAACTTTTATATTGCCAAAACCCAGTTTTCAGATTAAAAAAATAAAAATTTCTTCAAGGTTTATGTTTTACAATGAAATGCACAAACATTTACTACATTGAGTGGAATAAAATTTATCTACACAAATACAAATTTTATAAATTTTTTACTAAAATGATATCTAATTATATTACTTTTTTTGTAGACTAATTATTATGAAATATAGATCATGATACTCTAAAGTTAATTATAAATTTTATGGAAGTATTTTTAATGAATGTTTATATACTTATAAAACTTATAATTTATCACTAGAAATTAGATGATATGGAGCACAAAAATTTAATAAATAAATAAAATGTAGTTTTAGTTATATAATATATTTAAAATCTAATATGTTTTTTGGTTGAAATGTACAATTTTTTTATATCGAAAACGATTACAAGAAGGAAAATTTGAAAAAGTTGAAACTGAATCTGTATCTGCATCTAGCCAAAACCTCTAACTTGAAACCATCTATGAAGCAAGCCCTTTAAACTCATGAGAACCATGGTAAATTAGAGATACAATCCTGTTTCGTATTGCTCTCTCAATTTGCTTTCTAAGATATGATATCGAGTGGTTACCCTGAAGATGTTTCATCTCGTTTCTCTCACGCCATATGTGTAGCGAATAAAAAAATGGAAAACTAAAAAAGAAAATTAGAAAAAGAAAATTTTAATTTGTAAGTAATTGGAATATATTTAAAACTGAGCATTATTATTCCTTTATCATTTTAATCTTTAATGAATCACAATCAACTGAGCAACTGGGAATATATTTTTATGAGTGACAATCAACCTTTAATTCATTGCTTTTCCAACATCCTCTAATTTTATTTTATTTATATTCTTAGGGCCGGTCCAATGTTATAGAAGGCCATACTCAAGATTAAAAATCATGATCCTTTTATTCAAACTTATATATAATTAGATTTGAACTCGCGGTACACCATGGTACAATTGTCAATTGTTTTAATGTAAATTTGTAGTTTTTTTTGTTTTTTACTGTTTATAAATATTTGTATTTTTCATGTAATTTTAACATGCTATTTTTTTTTGTTTTTTACTGTTTATTTTTATTTTGGTTATTTAATATATTTTTTTTATTTTTTTTGTCTTCTTATAGTTTATAATATATTTAACGTGGTTTCAACATTGAATTATAGTATTTTCCATGTAGAAATAGCAAATTTATGTTGTTTGATTCAAATATATGCCAAATCAATCATGTTCTTTTTTTTCATTGAAACAATTTATATAAAATCTTACCAAATTAGATATTAAATTAGTCTGAATAAAAACAATTTCTTAACTAATTGAAAATCAAAACATGTATCGACATCATATATAAATAGCAAAACAATATAACATAAAAAAAATCATAAGACATTCCAAACATTAAACCATTGAATCAGAAATGAGAAATCATAAAGTTGTTTATCCGATGACTACATGTACTAAGATATACAATTTCTTCACGTGTTCCTTAAAACTAAGTGAGAACATAAATAGTCATTAGATTTACTTATTAAAAATAAAAATAAAAAATAAAGTACGTAAGAATGTTTAAAAAAATTGTAGGCTTCCTTACCTTTAATCTTTATTTTTCCAATTCTGAAACACCTCTTGAAAACCACATTCATTGTTTGTCTCTGAGGTTTACCTTTTTTTTTATCTAGGATCGGACCCGCACGTACGTGTGAAGTTATGTTTTTAAACAAATATATATTTTGAGAAACAAATTTAAGTCTATCCATTTTAGAACGGAAAATCTGTTTCGTCCAGTATCCGTCGAGAATTTTCTATCTCATAAATATATTTTTTAAAATATTTATCAGTTTGAGAATTTTTATTTTAGTCCAACAAATAAGGATTAGGTTAGAGATTAGAATGGAATACCCATATGTCCAGTTTATATTTTTTATTTTTTGTTGTAAATTATTTTTTAAAATTTTTTACAAAACTATTGGAAATTATCTAATTCTTTTTTTATAAATACCTGAAATACCCATCCCAAAGTTGACCCTTCACAAATTAGTGAAATTTTGAGAATTGAATTTATCTACCTATTTTTCCTGATCCCGTCCTGCTACTCAAAATTTTTATTTAGTATTTTGTCAAGAATTAGCTAAATTATCCATTCTTGTCCCGTATCCGATATTCAAAATGTACATGGCTAGACAAATTGAATTTATATTTTAGCTTAGGACATAATTTGGTTGTATAAGTTTAGTAGTATTACATATATTTTTTTAAACTATTCAAAACTTTATAACAGTTTGATTAGGAGTGTTAAATCCAGTTTGAGATTGTTTTTAGTTTAACTTATTTTTGTGTATAATATGTAAAATAGCAATGAATTAGAAAAAATCAAATATAAAATAAAACATGTATATCTCCATTTTAGAGTTAGAAATTGAGTAGGGTGTGAAAAGATTTTATTCTAAATGGAGTTTGAAGGTGGATATGTAGTAATGTTGGAGATGCCCTTAAATATTAATAATGTTTTAAACTTTTATAAAGCTTAAATATTAATAACATTTATACTTAAAATATTCGTAGTATTTTAAACACATTATATACAAAAGATACATATTAATAATAGTTTAAACTTTTTATAATTTATATTTTAAAATTTTTGTAAGAATTGAAACTTTTAATATTCATAATATCTGAAAATTTTTAAAAATTAAATATTTATAAAATTTATTATATTTGGTAAAACTATAGGTTCAGCTAAAAAACCATATTAAACCGGATAAAATTTTTAAATTTAGATAATTGTTAAGTCGTTAAGTCAACCTTCCTGTTTATTCGTATTTGAAATCATTTTTTTTATAATATGACTCTGAATCATTGCTCAAAAATTTTAGTCGATGTGGGGCATTGAACACATATTTTTTTTATCGATTGAGTAATATATGTATGTTTTAGAAATTTTGAATTGCAAATATGTAAAAAAATTCTAGATTTTTAATTTTTTTAAAATTAAATATTTATAAAATTTATTATATTTGGCAAAACTATAAGTTTAGCTAAAGAACCGTATTAAACAGGATAAAACTTTTAAATTTGGATGATTATTAAGTCGTTAAGTCAACATTCTTGCTCATTCGGATTTGAAATCATTTTTTTTTATAATTTGACTCTGAAAAATTTAGTCGATGTGGGACATTGAACACACATTTTTTTCATCGACTGAGTAATATATGTCAATTTTAAAAAATTTGAACTGCAACATATGTAAAAAAAATGTAGATTTTTATTAGTTATATGTATAATATGAAAAATCAAATCAAATTAAAAATAAGATCAAACAAAGATGATAGAAGAATCATAATTTTAAATCTTAACCAAATCTTCCATTTATAGTAACGAAATAAATGAATATGCTTTAGATCTCAAATCTTTATTTTGCAATTGGTTAATAATTTTTTAAAAAGTAATTTTAATTTTCGTTCATAATTTATTAGAGAGAGAAAATGAGTTTAAATTTTTGGAAACTAATAATTATTTAAAATATTTAATTAATTTTGTTTTTTAGTCTGTTTGGATACAATTATAATATTACTTCTGTTTTAGTAGTGATGATGTTTGGAAACACTGAATATAATACCTCTCTTTTAATAGTGTAGTAGATATCAACCATTAAAACGATAATGTTTATCTCAAATAAATAGTATTATATTAAAAAGCTTTAAATAAAATTATTATTGTCTGTAACGGATTTACCATTTAGATAAAAGATTAAGTATCAATTTGTTACTCTAGCCCATTTTACAATATTCCATACTTTATGTTAAAGCTCAATCACAATTTTATTTTAACCATGTATGGATTGTTACAAATAAAAATTTAAAAAAAAAAAAAAAAGTTGGCCCATAACTCAATGGACAATATAATGTTTGGGCTCTAATCCATGACTTATATGGCTTATGCCATGGATCAGTTCAGTAAATTGTAAACAAGATCATTTTGATTTATTTTATACTCTTTCTCCAATTGATGCATGTCGGGTTTTTTTTAGGTCAAATATTCCGAATTAGTTTATCTTGAATGAGAAACTAATACATATTCAGTAGTAGAAGATGTTTTGACAAAAACTACGGGTTTTAAGAAAATTATTAAATAATTTTTATTTTGTTTATTCTTTTCTTTTAAACATATCTAAAAGGGAGTATTGGATGAAGTATTTGGTGTGATTTGAGTTTTAATGAGTTTTGAGATGATTTGGTTGAATTTTGGTGAATTAGAAATTTTGTTATTAAATTTTCTGAAATCTCACATAAAACCATGAGATTTTGGTCTTTCTATTTTTAACTAAGAAATCTTTTCAAATCTTATCTTAAACTTTCAAATAAAATTCTAATAACTTTTCCAATACCACTGGATTTGAATTTGAGTTTTAATGAGTTTTGAGATGATTTGGTTGAATTTTGGTGAATTAGAAATTTTGTTATTAAATTTTCTGAAATCTCACATAAAACCATGAGATTTTGGTCTTTCTATTTTTAACTAAGAAATCTTTTCAAATCTTATCTTAAACTTTCAAATAAAATTCTAATAACTTTTCCAATACCACTGGATTTGATTCTACATTTTAAAATCATTAATCCAATAACACTGGATTTTAAAAGAAATTTTAAAATTCATGTTTCAATAACACATGATTTTTCATTTTAACTCAAATCTCTTCAATTACTCAGTTCAATACATCCCTTTAAATATTTAATATCAAACATCTATCCAATGATAAATAATACTTTAGAATATTAAGAATAACAAAATATAAATAAATTAACTTTTTGTATAAAAACTTGCAAAACATCTGATAAAATGAAACAAGAAAAACAACCTTAAAAATATCTAATATTCTAAAATAGAGGGATTAGAAAATATATAAAAAAAACTTATACTTCGGTCAAAATTAAGTGATTATTAATTTATCTTTGAAAATCCGATTCATTCATACATTAAAGAGTCTGGTAATTTCATAATCGATAAATTCTTCAATCACTGGGATGTTACCCTAAGCTATTTCAAGAACTCGATCTTACTGACTGTTGTGGTGTAAATGAGAGAGGTAAAAAAAAACATACATGTGAATTTGAACTCCATTTGTTTCGGTATCTTTACGTTTTCTCGTTATTTTCCCACAGGGCTAGAGCCTAGATTAGATCTCAAAATGTTCGAATATTCTAAGACTGATACTTGGACTATGCGCAAATATCTCAGCCAAAGGGATTTTTCACATCGGTGCCAAATGTTCGAAGCTGCTAGAAATTGATCTATACCGGTAAAGTTCCTTCCTTGTGGAACTGATTTGAGCTAAATTTTGCCAAGGAAAGTTGCATTTTCTTGATAAATTCGTGTTTCTTTTCTTAATCGATTATGTTTTGTTTTTGGTGCAGTTGTGTTGGTTTTGGAGATGATGGTTTAGTACCTTTATCTCGAGGTTGCAAGAGCTTAAACCGACTCATTCTATCGTACTGCAGTGAACTAACATACACCAGGGTTGAACAAATCCGCTAGCTAGAAAACTTAAGTCACCTGAACTCCGAGGTTTAAAAAGATAAATGGTGCTCGTTTAGCTACGATTGCGTATGGCTACAAGAAATTGAGTTAATTGAACCTCAAATTCTGCGAGAATATCGATGAGTCGGGTTTCTGGGCGCTAGTTTACTTCTCAAGAAACCTAAGACATGTGAAAAGAAAAATACATTTATAGACTTATAAATTGGGAAGCATCAATTCGAAACAATGTTTGATTCTTTGTGTTGTGTTTGTTTGGTTTGGCAGATAAACATGTGCTATTTCTCGGTGTCAGATATGGCTCTACGCATGTTGATGAGCAATCTAAGTCGGGTTCAAGACGTTAACTTAGTCCACCTAAAGCATGTGACTGTGGAAGGGTTTTGAGTTTTCTCTAAGAGCTTGTTGCAATAGGCTCAAAAAGCTTTAGCTTCTAGCACCTCTCAGATTATTTCTATCATCGGAATTGCTTGAGACGCTTCATACTCGTGGTTGCCGCATTAGATGGGCCGTCATTTCATGCGTTGGTTATACTGTTGTAGTTTTTGGGTGTTTGTAAAAGTCGACATTAAAATCAATGGAACTTTAATTAGTACCGGTTTTTGAAATCAACAAATCAGCTGAATCATAGGCTATTGCAATTTTCACCACTTGAACTTTATCTTCACTTATCATGTCTCTCATAAAGTGTAACATGATTAGTTCTCTCGATGAACCAAAGAGAAATAAAACTTTGAAGATTACAACAAACCTTTACATAAGTTTTATGAAAACTATGCTGGTTTTCCAAATCCTTCAACCAAATGATCTCATTGAAACTTGTCCCTTGTGTTTGAAATGA
This sequence comes from Cardamine occulta, assembly GCA_028015245.1. Taxonomy (NCBI): domain Eukaryota; kingdom Viridiplantae; phylum Streptophyta; class Magnoliopsida; order Brassicales; family Brassicaceae; genus Cardamine; species Cardamine occulta. Next base: position 10,092,205 of record CM051385.1, read on the forward strand.
GGATATCATCTATGATTGTTATAAAGAATTTAGAAATCGATCAACTAAGAGCATTTGCATCCATGAGAAACCCCCATAGTTTCTCAAAACATATATATATATATATATATATTAACATAAACTGATTCTATAATTAAATTTGATTTTTTTTTTTAAATTAAACCAATCAATAATAGACAAATGTTGGATTATTTTCTCATGTGTTTCTCAAAAATTCATGATCTCGCTTCCTCTTTGGACATGCCCAGATCCAAAACTAGCTAGGTTCTCAAACCTCTTTTTAGAGGTAACCTCATGAGGAGACAGACCTCTTCTCGCTCTATCTCTTTTATTATTTTGTTTTAATCATTAGAGACTCACTTTAGAGACTCTCACTAAAGATGTTCTAACTGTTGTCAATCAAATAATATTCTTTATTGTGTTTTATAAGGTCAGTGTCTACAAAATATGATATTACTAAAAAAAAATTCAATATAAATTTCTATTTTTATAGTAAAGTTATGGTATAGTGAGATTAATTCTATGTTAGTATTATGATATTTTGAGGAAAAATATCTTTTGATATTCTGGTATATAATGACAGCCAATTATATACTATTCCGAAGTATGCACTGGAGGCAGAATTATTAAGAGTACTGTGAAAATAGAAAATTTAGAGTGTAAAGAAAATCATATAGATCAATAAATTATAAAACTATATGAAATTTAATATAAAAAACAGATTCTCAAAAGATACATTTAGTGAAATAAGAATAATTTATTGGAAATATTATAATATATAGTTTATCACATAGTATTTAAACAATTTATGTTTAGACTTTTAAATATTATGAATCAGAACATCCTATATAATCTATGATTTTTAATCATAATAAAGTTTATTTAGTTGGATAATGTAATAATGATTTAATTGATACAGTATAATGTTTATTTATAAAATTATTTTAATATTAATACAGTCTAAAATATTCTTACAAACTTCCTATTATAATATTTTTCTCTTTTCGTAAATAATCTTTACTATTTTCAAGCTTTTTGCTTGTTTCATTCAAATTAATTTAAAGCATCAACTTAAAAAAAAACTAATATGAAAGAAAAGGGAATAAAGTTTTAGGAAAAACTAAATTGCCATTTATTCACAGATATGTTATACATAAGGATAATATTATTATACTTGGCATTTTTGTATTGGTAGCATTACCATCTTTTTCTCCCTTTGAATATTATTTATTATATATGGATACATGTGATTTATGTGAATAAATTTAATTATATTCTCCATATTATATGCGAATAAAAAATATCATAACATCTCATCTGTGAGGTGTAATGATCGTATACAATTTATTTATTTGACGTATTCCAAGTTATATATACATTTATCTACATTTTATATCAGATTAAATATATTTTGTATATGATGATATTAATCATTCACGCACATTATGAGAAAAATGTTTCTTTTAACATAATCATAGCTTTTCTAAAATGATATACATTTTATATTATAAAGGCAGATATATATATATATACTCAATTCTTGATTACATGTTAAAAATGAGTCATAAAAATTAATATTGATGCATGCATGTAAATCGATGCCAGTCTGGATAGAACGAAATATTGACTTTGAAGTTCTCGTACCTTGGTAAAAATTTAGTACCAAAATAATTTGTAGTTGAGGAAACAAATGGTTGGTTTTTGGACATATATATATATACCAAAGTCCAATATTCAGATTTTTTATAAATAATTTTGTTTGAAGGTTTATGTTTTGCAACGAAATTCACAAAATGGACACTGACTACATTAAACGGAATAAACTTTCTTTACACAAATAGAAATGTGATAAAAAAAGGTATATCTAATTAAATTAGTTTTTTTGTTAAATAATTAAATTACGTTTTTTGTTAAAGATAATTACGTTTTTTTGTTAAAGATAATTACATTTTTTTGTGGAGACTAATTACTATGAATAAGAATAAGTCTTTGCACCAAACCACCTTATTTTACCTTGTGCAACTCTTAACATCCATCCTATACCACTTCTTTCAGCATCCACAAGGCATCAAGATTACATTTAAAGGTGTTTGTGGAAAGAGGGATCCATCTTATAGAGGAAGATGTATGTATGAGCAGAGCCGTGCCTAGAATATTAGAAGCTTAAGATAAAAAATAAAATTGTTTTATATATTTTTTATAATAAAACATGTATAAATAAACATGGTAATTTAAACTAAAATTTTACATGTTAGTTTATACTAAAATAGAGAAAACTAATAGTATTTCACAATCTATGAAAATAGTTTATACTATTTCTTTGAACTATAAAAATAGAATTTTATGCTATTTTATAATCTATTTTCGTAGTTAACATTGTTTTAATCTATAAAATACTAAAATTTGAAATACTTTTGTAAAATATTATAAATATTTAATACTGTTTTTAATATGTGGAATAAAATTTTAAACTAAAAATACATTAAAACATTTATTTTACTAATATATTAAAAATAAAAATTTGGGCCCTCAAATATACTTAAAATTTGGAGGTCCAAAACAAATGTCATATTTTTTACACGGAAGGCACGCCTCTGAGTATGAGATTCATGCATCTTCTGAGCTCATATCAACCCACTCTTTTGATTCCTAAATAGCCATCTCTACCAGTTGGTGAATTCTGAGCATCATCTTTTTTGTTCGAGAGCACAATTCCTTGATGGTTTTCCAAAGTCTCTTCCTTGATGGTTTTCCAAAGTCTCCACAGAAGCTAAGACCACATTCTCATTTTGGTTTGGATAGCAAGATACCAATATTCGCAGAGCCGGACTTGAGGGTGTGCCTTTGAAACATTTGCATGGGTTTTGATTAACATATCAGCAATCGTGATTATATTTTACTGATCAAACAAACAAACAAATTATTAAGAGGAGATTATACGGCTAGGAAAATAGTATATATTAAAATATTTATTTTAAGATGAATTAGTGGATTGGATACTTTTTAAAAAGTAATAGGGTGAGAAGGGTAGTTATTGTTCGTCACTGTTTATTATCTCATCTTGCACCTGGTATTTTTCTTTTAACGTCTTTTGTATTAATCTTAAAAAATGTTTATAAAGTCGTGGAACAAAAACCTCTGTATAAATGTAGGAGGATAATGAAATAATTGAGATAAAAACATTTTGGCTATGAGCTAGTTTCGCCAAACCACATGGTACTCTTTCTTATTTACGAATATGTCATTATTTATTATTTTATTTTTTATTTTTTTTTATTTCTTTATATTCGTTCTCTCTTTCTTATTTTTTTTTCAATTCTTCTTTCTCTCGATTATAAAAAAATAAGTTATTAAATTAAATTTAAACAACGAGATTCATTTTGTATATAAGTATAACCAAAAAAATTTCTCGTACATCATTATAACCACTGTCTCATACATTATTTTATACACTAACTTTATACACCGTTATAATAATCATCTTATATACTATATAACCATCATTTTGTATATCTTCTTATACACCGTCAAATATCAGCTATTACACATAAACAACAAACATGTATACCACAAAATAATGTACACGCTGAACATCTCCATACACCACAAACTTGTACACTACACAACTTTGTACACGTGAACTGACAAATACACTCACTATCATGTACACCTATTCTGCATCATTTTCATGACTTAGTCAAGCGCTATACAAAAAAATGTACAAGATGGTATATGTAGGAGATATAAACTATGGTCTACATATAAGGTATGCTTATACACATCGTATACACTGTTATGTACACTGTTGTGAAAATCAACATTTTGTACACCATCTTGTTCACCATAAACATGTACACTCGTGTATGAAGCAAGTCGGTCTATGAGACGAGTCGGTGTACAAAATGGTATATTGATCGGTGTCTGATGTGTTGTTGAAGTATAAAAGCTAGAGTATAAGTAGAGTTGGTGTATGAGACGACTTGGTGTACTAGGTCTTGTGCATCTTGTACACCATCGTATACCCTATTTTGGTGTAGGAAGATATTCGATGTACGAGTCAACTTAGTGTACGAAACGATTTGGTATACAAAACGAGTTGGTGTACGAAGTATTATTGAAGACTCTGGGATCAGCCGCTTGGGGTGTTTTGGTCATTTTTGGTTAAGCACTACTATAACCTATTAGAGAAAAACTATTAGAGGTGAACAATAAGTGCATATATCACTAATTGTAAATAGTAACCATCTCATATTTCTTATTATTTTATAGAAAACTATATACTATACCAATTAACTTTTTATTTTATTGAGTATGATAGCTAAAATCTTGAGGGACTTAAAGTTTTTTATAACCCATATTGATCTGAAATATTCCATGGATAAATGTACTATTATATAAGAGAATTTTTGAAGGTCTTCTTCCCATTTATTCGATGTGGGATTTAAAAAAAAAAAGTAAAATATTTAATGCGACTAATTTAATTAGGGGTGGGCGTTCGGTTTTTTCGGTTTAATCGGTTCGGGTTAATCAGATTTTCGGTTTATTTCAAATTTGTAAACTTTACCGAATTGAACCGAATAAACATTTCGGTTTAATTGGTTCGGTTTTTTGTTTATTCGGTTTCGTTATAAACTAAAATTGTAATTCCGAATTGAACCGAAATTTTTTTTTTTCGGTTAACCGATTTGTTATTTCGGAGCTCCGTGCTGGTACGGCGACTTTCCTCACCATGGCTTATATCCTCACTGTCAACGCTTCTATCCTCTCTGATTCCGGTGGAACTAGCTATGTTTCCGATTGTGTTCCACTCTGTTCAAACCCAACGATCTCATCTTCCCAGTGCACCGGACCGGGACTCAGATTAATCCAACCCGACATGTCCTGTAAATTTGATCCGGTTAATCCCGGTTACGCCGCTTGCATTGAAGGAATTCGAAAGGCTCTAATTGTCGCCACCGTAGCTGCATCTCTAATCGGCTGTGTAATTATGGGAATGATGGCGAATCTCCCGTTAGCTTTAGCTCCGGGAATGAGAACTAACGCTTACTTCGCTTACACCGTCGTTGGATTTCACGGATCCGGTTCAATCTCATACCGGACTGCACTCGCCGCTGTGTTCATCGAAGGATTGATATTTCTCTTCATCTCCGCCATAGGTTTCAGAGCAAAGCTGCTAAACTCGTTCCTAAACCAGTCAGAATCAGTTCCTCCGCCGGAATCGGACTTTTCCTCGCCTTCATCGGATTACAGAACAATCAAGGAATCGGTTTAGTCGGTTACAGTCCTTCAAAGAACGAGAAGAAATCAAAAAAGAAGAATAAGAAGAAGAGATCATCGAAGAAGAAGACTGAAGTAAAAGAAGAGATAGAAGAAGACCGAAGAAGAAAGATCGAAGAAGAAGAGATCGAAGAAGAAGATGAAGCGAAGAAGAGGAAGAGTTGCGAAGGAGGCAGAATGAAAAGAATAGATCTAGGGTTTTCGTTTATATATGTCTCCTTAAATCTGATTAAACCGATCGGTTATCACCATCCGAACCGACCCGAACCGACAACCGATTTCCTATTAAATTGCTTCCGATCGGTTTATGATTCAATTTTAATCGGAATCCGAACCCGAATTTGTCGGTTCGGACCGACCCGAACCGATCTACCCGAACCGGATGCCCACCCAATATTTAATATATTGTAGAACAAATAAATGTGTCTGATTGTTTTTCGTAAAGGAGACAAAAATAATGAATTTATTTTTAAATTCATTTTACTAAATCTTATTAATGCTACTAATTAAAAAAACATTGATATAAACAATAACTACATCAAAATTAAAAGAAATAAATAGATAAATCAAAATTTCTGAATAAATTTTTTTTGTGTCAGCACCAATATATTTTAAGTTTTAATATAGTGGACTGCATATGAAAGTACGAGTTTTTTTATTAATCCCATTAGGCCGGTTTCTGGGTTTTTGGTCGGGTTTTAGTGGTTTATTTGGATCAATAAACATATTTAGATTGTTTTTTTTTTTTGGCATAAAACTCAAACTAGACAAATCACCGACTATTAGAGTGTCACACATCGAGACTTGAAAAGTTTGAAGACTAATATATAAATATGGCAATCCTCCATTCTTGAGCTACTTTTTGGATGTGAGTTAGGCCTACATTTCTAATATGATATCAGAGCCTAGTTCAAGTTCTTGACTGTGAGCCCTATCAATAGATGTCCAATCCCACAAATTTTATGCTTCATATGCTCATTCTGAATGTGAGAAGGATGTATTAGAATGTCCCACATCGAGACTTGAAAAACTTAAGGACTAATATGTAAGTGTGTGATAATCCTCCATTCTTGAATTAACTTTTGGATATGGATTAGACCCACACTTCTATTATAATAAACCACTCAGGTCCAGTTTTAAATCATATTCTTTTTAGACATCTCTAATTTAATCTTTTATATCCTAAAGAATATCATTTTACTCCTTAATCATTTGGTGCATGCAGGTTTTTTCTTATTCAAATATTTCGAATTAGTTTTTCTTGAATGAGAAACTAACATATTGTAAATACAAAAACTTACAATCAGGTCAAAATTAAATGAATTACTAATTTATCTTTGAAATTTTGGGTCATCCATACTTTAAATGGAAGATCCAGAATTCCAAACTAATGAGATAATAGACATTGGAACAAGGAAAGAGAAATAGGAGATCGGGAATTAATAAAAAATCAACTGAAACACAACAATCAAATGGCTCTTGGTCTAGTGGCTTTTACTAACAAGGAGTTCATGAGTTCGAATCCACTTGGGAGGAATGATTTAGGCCTTAAATGTGGTATTATCAATTAAAAATCTGGACTCCTACGGTTTATCAAAACAAAAAAAAAACCGGAATTCCAAACTAATGAGATAATAGACATTGGAACAAGGAAAGAAAAATAGGAGATCAAGATTTAATCAAAAAAATCAACTAAACACACAATTACATGTGAATAGAAGAAGAGATGATACAAGGAAATGAACATGCAAAATGAAATATAATAACTTAAAAAGGAGAAAAATGGTAGTCATAGAGAGAGATGTGGTGGAGAGAGGTATCTAATAGCTATGATTCCTCTAAAATGAAAGCTGTATAATGCATAGAACTAAAAATGATAAAAACTAATACTCAAAGAGATAGAGATAAATCAATTCCCCCGTTCTTAAATTTCCCTTCTTCTGGCTGATCTTCATCATCATCATCAATCTCCACAACATTGTTCATTCCAATCTTTGAGATTAAATTCTCCTCGCTCAGAACATTCTCTTGTGGAACCAAATTGCTAGAGGTTCGAGGAGGAGGAAAAGCATGAACGTTTCTAGGGATGAACGGGTACATGTTGTTGTTGGATGGAAAGGGACCAGGTCCCTTTGCAGCAGAACCATTGGTACTAGTGTTCCCAGTGAAGAAGCGAGTAGGAGTCAAACAGGGAACCACGGTCATGTTCATATCCGTGATTCCTCCATTGACTCCACTGTTGAATGATGGGCAAACTAGGCGTTTAAAAGGATCAAGAGTGATCCCAAGATGATTTTCATTTGATAAAGCATCTTGTGAATACCCACCTAAGAGAATGTGAGGCTTGTCTAGGTAAGGGTTCAAAAAGGCGAGTCTGGGGAAGTCTGATTCCATCTCCTTCCGCTTCTTGTCCCACTCCCGCTCTTGCCTGTGCGCGTTCTGGTGACCACCTAGGGCTTGAGAGGTTGAGAACCCTTTCTGGCAAAAGATACAAGTGTAGATCTTATTCGATTTTGACGGGTAAAACTTCAAGATCTCGCTTCCTCTTCGAACAGGACCAGATCCAAAACTAGGGTTCTCAACCTTCCTTTCAGAGGTAACCTCATGAGGAGACCCTAGTTTCAGATTGTTTTTCCTCGTTGCCTCCTCCTTGGACGCCTCCATGGCCTCAAGAAGGCTCTTGGGTGCTTCGGATTTGGGTGTGGAAGAGCATGAAGAAGACATAGCTCTGTTCTCCATAACAAATCTTTTTTTTCTTTGTCGGATTGAGAAGTGATCTTTATCTCTTTGTGCTAGATTCGTAGAAATGAGGACACTATTTATTGAGAAGACAACCTTAATGTTCGTTAACTATTATGGTATAAAATCTTCAAGGGTGAAATCAGAACTAGTATGACAATTCATATCTCCAAAATTATGGTTGTTTCTTTAAATATGTTGATTTGACTCCATTTGACTTACAAAATGATATTATTGTGTGAAATATATACTAATATAGAATCGGTATAACAACTGTGAATTCATAATATGCTACATTTAATTATATGTTACAAAAATAAGTAGCGTGCAAAATTTCGTTTCAACAACTACTGCAAACTACTAATTTTTTATGAAATCTCGTGCTATTTTTTTTTGTGTAAAGATATCTGAATTAATGTATTAAAATAAAATAATTAATAACCAACTAGTCAAAGTAGCATCTTTCACTGTTATGGAAGTATAATGTTATTCTTCACTAATTTTATAGAAAAATATATAGTCAATGCTAATACAAAGAAATTGCATTCTACTATGTGGAAAGATTAACTTGGAAGAGATATCACAAACATTTAACTTAGACAGCTTATGTTTGACTACAGTTGCCTCTTTCTCATTATAAAAAATTAGTAAATAAAAAATGTAAAATTTCTTTAATTAGTTTTTTCAGTCCTAATCAATTTTTACATTCTATGTTCGGACTAGGAGAAAAATACCCAAAAAGGAAACTAAATGACAAAAAGGGTGCATGAACTGTAAAGAAGAAATTTTTATTCCTTATAAATATATTTTCAGATAGATATTCAGAGAAAAAAAAAAACTTGAATACCTTTAGTGTCAATTTTGTTTTCTGAAATGAGACTACAGAATTATTTGGTATCAAATATCAAAGACACATTCATGAATATTGATGTTTGTTATAGTAAATATTATCTTGTGCTGTGCACTAGATAAATTGCATTATAAAATATATACTTTTAAATTGTATTTGTGGTCATAAGTTGTTTTGGAAGAATATAAATAAATAAATATAGAAATAAAAATGTGATAACATATATTATTGACTAGAATATATAGTAAAATTGGAAATTTTATATCATTTTAAGTATCGTATATTTAAAATGATATTTTTCCAAATTTCAGGAAGCATCGTCAAATTCACTTTTCATGTTATTATCGTCTTCAATTTATAGCGCATATCTCTGCTTATGTAATAAATTTTTTTCTGAAAGTTTTGTATATTGACTTTGTAATCTTGATTTGTTATTAGTGAAATTGTTTTTTTTTGTTTAAAAATATGTATATATTTAAAATGTGGAATATATTTGTTTGAAGTGTAATTATTAAATATTATATATATATTAATTTGTGGATAAATATATGACTATATAAATGAAAAAATAATAACCTACGTTAGTAATTATATATTTGCTTATAAACATATTAATTATATTTTGGACTGGATATTTTTTAAAAATTATTGTATGCTTTTAAAAATATGTGTGAGTTTGTTTTATGATTGGTAATATTTAAAATATAAATGTGTAAGGCCAACTGTTTACTCAAAATCCAATTTTTGAAATTTTCTTATGTACATTATTCCTTTAGATTAGACAATCAATAAAAGATTAGTTTTATAAATAAAGTGTGGTTAAATGAAAAATTTGTAAAAATGTTTTTGTTAATTTTAACTTCATAACTACTTGTTTTTTTATTATTTAAAATATCAACAATCCTAAAAATTATTTTAAATGGCATTGTCGAAGGGAAAATGACTAAAAAAATCCCCAACTTTTACAATGTCGCATAAAAATTCCTCAATTTCTAGGTGAGCAAAACAATTATTAAAGACCGCGCAAAATTAGGCCTAAGAAAAGTCAAGTTTAACAGTAAACTTGAATAATTAAGTGGACGTTAAATTTGAGTTTTGAACATGATGGGGAAAAGGCGACCACTTTCACAAAGAGCATTTGGATTGAAGAAGCTGATACGAGTGATGAATTGGTCAAACTCACATTAACAGATTTTGATTATAAAATCACCAAGACGACATACTCTGATTTTCTCATTTTATGAAATTGTTTTGTGAATTTGCTTTCTAGGTTCCAAGTTCTCTTTTAAGACAAGAAAAACAGAGCTTATGATCTTCGTAAACAGAGCTTGTCATCTTCTTTAGCTTGTCATCTAAAAATTATAATTTATATAATATTTATTTAATTAAAAAATCACTAATAAATCCATATATAATCAATCAAAAAATCTGCAGAAAATCTAAATAGAAAAACTTATTATATATTTAATATAATATTAATAGAAATAGCATAGGCACTTAATTAATATAATTGATACATCAAATCAAATTTGTAAAAATATATTTAAAAAAATTCTTAACCACATATATATATATATATTACTTTTAAAATTACATTATTTTAATAATAATCTTATTCCGCATATAACATGGATACTATCTAGTAATGAAATAAATGAGAAATTGTTTTTGAATAATTTCCTAAATTATTAAATTATTTAGTAGATTGCCTGTGTATGTGTAATTTTACATTTAAACCTTTATTTATTTAGAAAATAATAGGATTTACAATGATTTCCTAATGACATTATGATTTAATTCTTTTATGTGGGTGATATCAATCTTGTATGTTTTCTAAATGATATGTCTGTACGTAAATAATTAAATCCCAGATGATTTTCTAGTTTAGCTTATATACATAAAGATGAAAAACTTAAGAGAACTAAAAGTTTCAAGGAGTGAATTTGTGTCTCTAAGAAAGATATTTTTTTTAACTATTTGAGAAATCTTATTAGTACCTTTACTACTAGTGAAAATAAAACTAATTACCTTCATTTCTAAATGTATTATTTTTTATTTTTTTTGGTGAGGACCCGGGAGACAAAACTCCCAGATTTTATTAACTAATGGAAAACAACTACAACCAAACTCATCTTGGGCACTTAGACCCAACAGCATCCTCCCTCGTAATCGAATAAAAACATTCGGATGAGAATTAAAAGCATGAAAACCTAATGGTAAAGAAAACACATAGTTTGCTAATCCGTCGGCCAGACTATTAGCCTCCCTATACACATGAGAAATCCGGACTATCCATTCCCTTGAAATAAAGCTATGGCACAGCCGTACCAGGAAGGACAGAGGGTGTGAATGGTATATCCATGTCTTAAGAAATCCAACCACCATTTTCGAGTCCACTTTTAGCTCTAGGCGTGTAATTATTCGTTCCCACGCTATATACAAACTGTTGCTACCAGATTCTACACCAGAGATCCGAGATCCGGGTTGGATAGCAACATGTCCGCCACATCATAACAAGAGAAGTGAGAGGCCCACATCGAAGACATCGATTCCAGCGAACTTACCAAGAGCTTGGAGGGCGAGCTGTCACCACGCAAGCCATCGAACTAGTAAACAGGCCCAAAAGAACAAAAAGCATGTTAAAGGCCCAATTGGATTCGAACTTGAAGGGTTATGATATTGAAGACAAGACCAAAATGGATACATTTAAAGAAAATCATAGAATTTAGTTACAGCATATCACTTCCGTATAGGTACAATTCGATTCCATATCTCTGCCATAGCTAGACAGTCGCGGAGTACATGTATGGTGCTCTCGACCCCTCCCTCTTCCCCTCTCCCCCCCCTCTCTACACATGTCTTAAGAAATCCAACCACCATTTCCGAATCCACTTTTAGCTCTAGGCGTGTAATTATTCGTTCCCACGCTATATACAAACTGTTGCTACCAGATTTCACACCAGAGATCCGAGATCCGGGTTGGATAGCCACATGTCCGCCACGTCATAACAAGAGAAGTGAGAGGCCCACATCGAAGACATCGATTCTAGCGAACTTACCAAGAGCTTGGAGGGCGAGCTGTCACCACGCAAGCCATCGAACTAGTAAACAGGCCCAAAAGAACAAAAAGCCTGTTAAAAGCCCAATTGGATTCGAACTTGAAGGGTTATGATATTGAAGACAAGACCAAAATGGATACATTTAAAGAAAATCATAGAATTTAGTTACAGCATATCACTTCCGTATAGGTACAATTCGATTCCATATCTCTGCCATAGCTGGACAGTCGCGGAGTACATGTATGGTGCTCTCGACCCCTCCCTCTTCCCCTCTCCCCCCCCCCCTCTCTACACACCTGACAAATATTAGAATCACAAAGATCTCGTCGAAATCTCTCTTCGTTAGTCATAATCGCCTGATTCCCCACTAACCAAAGGAAAAGCTTTACTCTCTCGGGCGCAACCACTCGCCATACTCGCCACTCATGTATTATTTTATTATTGTAAACAAATTTCTTTTCTATAGGTGCAACATGGTTCTCATATTGATTACCAAAAGTTCGAAGCATACAAAGATAAAGCCAGATTATCAAGTGCAAAATCTAGCTAGTTCATAAGAGGTCATTGTAATACAAACATAAGGGAAATTTGTGGCAACTCAAAGAGTTTCTGGAATTTGGGAGTTGTGCTAGGTCTTTCGAGTTGTTGGGTCTTCGAGCTTCAGTGTTCCTGTCTTTTCATCTTTAATGTTAGGTGTCGCTCGGTTTGTTCTATTGTTGTTGTGTGTTAGATTTTGATCTTTCTGCTTTCTTCGTTTAGTCTCTGTATTCTGTCAAAAAACTTAACTTTACCAACAAAAAAAAAAATCGAGAACGATAAAGCCAATGATGGTGACCGAAAAATCTCCAATAATATCTAAGTTTGGATTGCTTGAAATGAAAGCAATGATAAGATGAGGGGAATCTGAATCGATTCTCGTAATGCTGAACTTCTGAAAATTATTACAAGTAATTGGAGATCTCCTAAGCCTTTATGAAATAACGTAAAAACATATCTCGTAACTGAAAAAATGTTTAAAAAGTTGGAGAATGCATAACATTCTATAAAATGCATGGGGTTGTTGCTTTTGGTAATCGAACAATCGATGGTATTGATATGACGAAACTTTTGGTATGGTTGCTAAAATGGGTTCATTTCAACTATTTTTGTATTGGAGGCAAAATATTGAAATCGCACCAAATAGATGTTTTTATGTTTATGATTATATTAGACGAAATCTATATAAAATACCTTAGAGATTTCAAACCTCAAAGGTTGTTGGCTTCGAAAATATTTGTATGAAATAGGAGAAGCAACAAGATGATGGTTGGAAAGTTAGTCGAAGCTTTGAGACACTACAGATTCAAAAAATCTTTGGCTGAGCTTGACTACTCTTTGTTTACATTGGAAAATCAAGATGTTCAGTTTAATGTGTTAGCTTATGTTGACGATTTAATAATCACGAGATCAGCATGTATGATTGAAAAATCAGAGCTTAGATCTTAGGAATAAAGGTAGAGAACCAAGCTCACTTAAAATCTCACGAAATTACGGATCACAACCACCTCCACCTCAGCCTCCACGGCCGGGGTTACCACGTCCACCAACGATAGACCATTGCATTTCTTGGACCTTTTGGATTGGTTTTATTTGTCTTCCACCTTGGCTCCTTTGCTCATAGTGTACACATTCTTGCAAAATTCAAGCAAGAACCGTGCATCTATCATTGGAATGCAGTCTTGCGAGTGGTAAAGTACTTAAAATTGAATCCAAAACAACAACAGAGTTTACTTCGTTTAACCTCGAATATGCACTATATGGGTGATGTTAGTCATATTGAGTCACTAGGCGACTTGGTAAATGAAGAGTTCACTATCGTAGAAAATGAAGAAGCATGCTGTTAATAGTTGGTCCCCAACTAAGGTTTAATATCTAGCAATGAGTGCAATCACCACAAAATTGATTTGGTTATACCTTATACTTCAAAGTGCCGGTGTTGGTTTAATGTGCCACTAAATATGCAACTCATATTGCTAATAATTTGGTATTCCACGAAAGAACCAAACAAATTGAAATTGATTTGCCACTTTATTCGAGATGAGATAAATAAACAACAAGACTTCAAATATGATAGTTTTTAATTTCTTTTATATATGTACAATTGGTTTTTAATTTATTTTATATGTACACCATCATATTTGAAATTATGTTAACATATATCAAATTTCACTTAATGAGTGAAACTTTCATATCTATGTACACTCGCTTTAATGTACACAATTTATTGGAAAAGTAGAAAATAGTTTATAAAATTAACATTAACACAATAGTCGAAAATCTAAATCTTAAACTCTAAATTTTAAATTTTAAACTATAAGCCCTTAAAACCAAATCGGAAACTCTAAATCAGAAACTCAAACCCCTGAATAAGTAAATATAAACCATTAATCCTAAAACGTAAAATGGCATATTTTCTTAATTTAAAAGATGCAACCTATTTTTTATGTTAAGATTTTTTTCTAAAATATTTCTTTCCCAGCTATCCCATTCAACTTTTATGTCCAACAAATTATGTGAATAAAAAACTCTTTTATTTTCGATTAAATTTGATTGTACCTTTAAATTAAGATTATTCTTTAATTAATTGTCCATGTTTAGTAACTCAGAAGGAAACCACAAACCTATTTTTGTCTGTCTCTCTCGTTTTATAGCCGAACGACTTTAGCGCCAAACCTCATAAAACATAGCAATCAAAACTACGAAACTCTTTATCTGTCGGAAACAAAACTACCCTTGTAAATATTTTCAAAATTATGCCGAATTCACACTACTAAAGAGGCTACGTAAGCTTCGAAATAACAAACAGCTCTTCAAAAAAAAACAAAAAAAAAAGGAGCTGTTCCATTTATCCAAAAAAACACACAAAAAAATATAAAAAATTTGACTAAACCAAAAAAAAATTATGTCACACGGATACGACGACGATGATGCGAAGAGGAAAAAGAGATACGCAATTATCTCCATTTCCTCTGTTCTTCTAATCTCTATGGTTGTCGCCGTTACCATCGGCGTTAACGTCAACAAGAACGATAGCGGAGTTGACGGAGAAATCACAACTTCTGTTAAAGCCATCAAAGATGTTTGTGCACCGACGGATTACAAAGAGACTTGTGAAGAAACTCTAAGGAAAGATGCAAAGAACACATCAGATCCATTGGAGCTGGTGAAGACAGCGTTCAACACAACGATGAAACAGATAAGTGAAGCGGCAAAGAAGTCACAAACTATGATTCAGCTACAAAAAGATCCAAGGACAAAGATGGCATTGGATCAATGCAACGAGCTAATGCATTACGCAATCGGTGAACTTAGCAAATCGTTTGAAGAATTAGGGAAGTTCGAGTTTCATAAGGTTGACGAGGCGTTGATTAAACTTAAGATTTGGCTCAGCGCAACGATTAGCCATGAGCAAACTTGTTTTGAAGGGTTTCAAGGGACACATGGTGATGCTGGTGAAACGATGAAGAAGGCAATGAAAACCGCGGTGCAGTTAACGCATAATGGGCTTGCAATGGTCACCGAAATGTCGAATTACTTGGGACAAATGCAGTTTCCGGAGATGAATAGTCGTCAGCTGTTGTCTCAAGAGTTTCCTTCATGGATGGATGCGCGGGCGCGTAGGCTCTTGAGCGCTCCGTTGTCTGAGGTCAAACCAGATATTGTGGTGGCCCAAGACGGAAGCGGTCAGTTCAAGACGATCAACGAGGCATTGAAGCAAGTTCCCAAGAAGAAGAACACGACTTTCTTGGTTCATATTAAGAGTGGAATCTATAAAGAGTTCGTTCAGGTCAACAGGAGCATGACACATGTTGTTTTCATCGGCGATGGCCCTGACAAAACTGTCATTACCGGAGAAATGAGTTTCAAGGATGGTATTACCACCTACAAAACCGCCACCGTTGGTAATAATTTCAATACACATCTCTTACATGCTTGTGTTTTTTTTTAATTACAAATTGTTATTTGCATTAGGCCTGAAAAATGTACAAGGCCAATGATTTTTAGCAAAAAAAAAATTATCTTATTTTAGGACATAATTTTAGCAAAATAGGAGATTAGAGTTTTTATAGATATTATCTTATGGTTATTGCAGCAATCGTTGGAGACAATTTCATTGCCAAGGACATTGGGTTCGAGAACACTGCTGGGGCAATAAAGCATCAAGCGGTTGCGATTAGAGTTCTATCAGATGAGTCGATATTCTACAACTGTAGATTCGATGGCTATCAAGACACTCTCTACGCACATTCCCACCGTCAGTTTTACCGGGACTGTACAATCTCAGGCACCATAGATTTTCTCTTTGGAGACGCAGCTGCGGTATTCCAGAATTGTACTTTCTTGGTAAGAAAGCCACTCGAAAACCAAGCATGCCCTATTACCGCACATGGACGTAAAGATCCACGAGAAACAACAGGATTCGTGCTCCAAGGTTGTACGATTGTTGGCGATCCGGATTATTTGACAGTCAAGGAAAGTAGCAAAACTTATCTTGGAAGACCATGGAAAGAGTATTCAAGAACTATCATCATGAACACGTTTATCCCGGATTTTGTTCCGCCCGAAGGATGGCAACCGTGGGGAGGCGATTTCGGCCTTAAAACGCTTTTCTACTCGGAGGTGCGGAACATTGGACCGGGTGCAGCTGTCACAAACCGGGTTACTTGGCCTGGAATCAAGAAGTTGAGTGAAGAAGAAATACTTACATTCACTCCAGCTCAATACATTCAAGGTGATGCTTGGATTCCGGGTAAAGGTATTCCATACTTCCCTGGTCTTTTCACTAGAAACGGTTCAGCAACCGATTCGAGTGGAACGGGCTCCACAAATTCTATCGGAACGGGGTCTGGTTCGTCAGAAACCGGTTCCAATTCTAACACAACAGGGTCACCAGATTCACCTACAATTGTAGTGTCTCCTTCAACTTCTCCACGAGCTGATGATAATGGTTCACCATCAAGGGCAGTGTCTCCTTCAGCTTCACCACCAGCTGGTCATCATGATTCACCATCAGGGGCAGTGTCTCCTTCAGCTTCACCACCAGCTGATCATCATGATTCTCCTTCAGCTTCACCACCAGCTAGTCTTGATGGTTCCCCATCACCTTCATCATCAACGGTAGTGTCTCCTTCAACTTCACCACTAGCTTCTCCTTCTGCTGATTCTTCAGCTTCTCCTTCTGCTTCACCATCGGCTTCTCCAGAAAGCTCTGGTTAAAATGGATTCGAAGACCGCATCTAACTAGAGGTCGTGTACTTTCTATTCGAAACTCCAAAAACAAAATTCTAGGAAAATAGAAATATTTCGACAAAACTTTTTTTGGATTTTATTTTTAGGCAAACCTTCAGGACTTCAGGTTGAGGATTTTTGGTATGCCACATTAATGAGAATATATATATGAGTAGCTTTGTAAAATTAATGTAGTTAAATCGTCATGTATATGTGTTGTTATTAATTTATTAAAATTAGTAGTACAATTCTTTTGTGTCTAATTATGTAGAAGATTTCATATGATAACGTTTCCTATGCACTACCAAGATGGTTTGAGAAATATGAGTCAGCCATAGCAAGTAATAGGTAACGGGATCATGCATGATGCATCAATAGTATGGTCATAGGATTCTTCGTATGAAAAATAATAGGTGTTCTGAAAACATCAGTTAAAAAACATTGAAAATAAAAATAGTTTGAAAATTTTAGTTGTTGGCTGAATTTTTTTATTTTTTAGTAAACAAAAAAAATGAAATTTATATTAGAAGGCCTTCTTTTTATAAATATGAGCTGAAAAATAGAAAGAAAACAAAACTGCTACTGAGCTTAAATGAAAGTGACTTGCGCTTCCAGTATTGGAAACACTTTTGTGTACACAAGCGTGAAGGAGAATTAGGATTATGTGATACTAAAGAAACTATGGTACATCTTAAGAGGTGCTTTCATCACTCTTGGCTCAAATCTTGAATGAGTGTTATCTCACACAAAACTTATCGCCTTAAAGCAGGATTAGGAATTTAGGATCATCTCCGTCCCTCGCTTGGAGAAGCATTCATGCTTCACAACAGCTCATTAACGAAAAAACTTAAAAGGATGATAGAAGTTGGGAAAGACACTAGTTTTATGGTCATGCTACTCGCTACCAACCAAAACACCTAGTTGCTCCAAGAAATTGTCTAGGGACCAAAGCTTAAGAAAAAGGTGGAAGCACTAATTAGAAAATCTTTCAAGACCCGTGTTAGGAATCTTTAACTGCAAAAAAAATATGTGGAGACGACATCAAATGGATCAATATAGACCAAAGAGAAGATATACGGTTGATCTTTTTCTGTTATGTTTTTTTTAAAGAGATCACGACGGATGGTTTTGTCTGCAACACTATAAAACTTCCGAAAATTTTTACATTTATTAATTTACAAATGAATAATATATTCTCTATATATCAAACATCAAACATATATATTTTAAAACTTTTGACTAATGGGCCATAAAGCTTCTACATCTTGATCGTTAAACATTGGACTTCAATAAAACGATAATTACTTGGTCAAAGTAAGGCTTTTAAGTTTTAAGGTCATCTCATCTATTGTCACCTTGAGAAGAGAATGAAATTGACCTTACCTGATCCGGGGTTGTAACTTGTAAGTACGCCCATCAGGATTTCTTGTATTTCATAAAACTCCTCAACTATTTAATGTTTATAACAAGTACCCATCAAATCTTTTAATTGCAAATTAAACCCCCTCTAATTATTTCTAAAATATCTTTCTTATAGCAAACCCTAAAGATCTAAATTTTCTCTGTTTGATTTCTCCTCTCAACAATGGCGGCTTCATCGTCTTCATCCGATGTCTCCTCTGATTCTTCAGACTCTCATCGTCGCCGTAAGGATCGTCGTCGTCACCGTAGAAACGACCGAGATAGGGATTCGCTAAAGGTACGGCAGAAGAGCCGGTCCACCCCAAAACGACGCCGTAGACGCCAGCACCCTTCCGATTCCTCTGATTCTTCTTACTCCGACTCCTCCAGGTCCGTCAATTTCTCATAGAAATACGATTGAAAGCCCTAATTTCATGTTTGGTTTCATTGGATCGGAGCAACTGGTTACACATTTTGATTTTTGTTCGTCGATAGGGTTTAGGGTTTGGTTTCATGGAAACTGTATGAGAATCTCATTAATAGAACTCTATAGAGTGATTTAAACAGAGACTAGAGAAAACAAAAGAGTGAAATTTGCGTTTTTGTTGCAGAGATGAGAGCTCAGATAGTGAGCACGAGAGGTCACGAAAGCACAAGAAGCATGAAAAGCCAAAGAAGGTTGCTTTGTTTGCTCAATTCCTAATCATTTTATTGTCTCTCTTATGGTTTTCAGCTTTAAAGTATGCATTGTGTTTACAGGCTAAGGATAAGGAACGAAGCAAGAGTCGTCATCGTCATAAACGGCATAAGACCAGAGATAGAAAGGTGAGTTATTTATTCTCAATACGCATTTCAGATAGATTTTCATCAAGATAACAAGTTACTTATAATACTTTCTTTTGCCTTTCTCTGTGGCCTCTTCGAACTTGGAGCTGTGGTTGGTGACATGACAAAACTGGGGACTTTTTGTTTTCTTTGGTTTGTTTTTTTCTTTATTTTTGGTCTTGGCAATGTGAGTCTTGTATAGAAAGGGGATGGAGAAGGAAGCAGCGGGCCTGTTCAACTATCGAAGGTACTAAAACCGATGTACCTATAAGAACTTAACTTTACATGAAGTCTCCTTGTGTTCGTTGCCATGAGTTTAACCGTTGTTCCTCGCTTCTTTTCTGATTCAGTTTTTGAGCCGTGACAAAGACGATGGTGAGCGTAGAAGTGCTGTTTCAGGGAAAAAGGTCAGTGGAGACTCTCTATTGTGTTTTCTTACATTACACCATACACATCGAGATTCTGTTCTCTGCTCATTTTCTTCTTTCTGTGGGTTTGGCTACAGATTCTGCTGAAGGTTGACAAGTCCAAAGAGGACAAAGCTGCAGAGAGCAAGAGAAATGAACTGCTTAAGTTCTTGAATGCAAGTTTCGACTAGTTTTATTTCCTTTTGCCTCCATGATAGAATCTCAAAAACAACAAAAATGTTGGATGCTCTTTGATCAGAATCTAGTTTGCGTATCTGTCTGATGATTCAGATTATTGTTTTGTTTATCTGGATGACTAATCTATCATGGAATTGAGTTGATATTTATAGCCTTTTGAACTTGCTTCTTGATTTCTATTCTCTTGTTTGGTCTAAAACTTTCTTTTATCGCACATGTTCTTCTTGGAAACCTGAGAAATGGTTACTGAGATTTTATCGGTGCGTACATTAAACCAGTTCCAACTTCCAAGATCCATTATGGAACTTTTGAGCCATCTCCGGTTAAAATGGAGTTGTGTTACAATGTTGTTGGAGTACATACACTTAAGCTGAGAATCAATTCTTATTTGAGTAGCTTCATTATGATTATAGGAAATAATCCTTTTAATAACCTCATTTTCAGTTATCCCTTTCTTATTAGCTTATAGGTGAAGAGTTTTAGAATACGTAGATTTTGTAGTCGCATTCCCTTTCCTACACAGGTGGCTTCACAGAGATCTTACTATCTCATTCAATACGTACAAAAATAAACTGTGTTTGGTTATTACAAACTTAGAATTATGTTATTCTACGGTTAATGATTTACATCTAATAATAATAATAATAAAATCAAAACTCCTCTAAAAGTTTAATACTATACGATTTAAAACCAAATTAACCATGAAATGATAATATTTTGTAGGCGACTAATCCTAAACACCGATATGGATATGAGTTTTAATTTGGACAATCCATAGGAAAACCGAAATTAAGGTTGAATAATTCTTATGCTTCTCTATCATGAATACTATTTTATGCAGCCAATCATGTTGTAGCATTAAACAGACACTATATTATTCTTGTCATAGTTGACACGGCACTTGTGTTGCTCAGACAAATCTCAATGAGGCTAGTAGTAGCTTTAAGATTAAAAGACATTAACCAAAATATTCAATTGTCGATTAAGAAAAGAAACACAGAAAAAACTTAAAAACAAATGTCTGAAACTGGCAAAGAGTACCAAAATTTCGATTCTGAAACCAAGCAAAAGGAAACAACAAGTTCTTCTTCTTAGACCTTGAAGCCACGACTCTTTCGCCTTCCTCTAGCTTTCTCAAACTTCCTTCCCTTAGCCCTAACATATGGCTTAGTGTTACTGTGTGGCACACCAGGAGCAAGTCCAAAATGCTTCACTGCTTCACGCGAGTTCTTTGGTCCTCTAAGAAGAATCTGTCATACATCATCAACACAGCCCAGATTCATTATCATTATAAACTTTTAAAGTCCTAAGCATTCAGATGAAATAACCGTGTAAAAGTTTACTTACTGTGTTTTGTCCCAATGGAGCTCTGAGAGCAAGCTGGTCAAAGGTTAAGCACTCTCCACCAGCTTTCTCAATCCTAGCCCTAGCCCTCTCTGTAAACCTCAAGGCAGTTACTTTCATAGCAGGAATCTCATGAATTCTCAAATCATCTGTTATGGTTCCAACCAACACAGCAATCTTGTCCTCCTAAAACAAAAGAAAATACCACAACGCTTCAATACACATAGAGAAACAAACACTAAATCAAACAGTAAGATTACAACCCAAGTGTGTGATTAAACTTAATTCTCACTCAATCACATCACAGGAGAGTATCAAAACTCAATCTTCACCAAATGAAAATATAATTCCAAGAAATGGGGTTACATTATATGCCCTACGACAAAGTTTAGATGTAAATAGAGATGAGGTTTTTAAGAATCGAACCTTGCCCTTAATGAAACTGACAAGCTTTGAGAGTGAAAGAGGAGCTTTGTTGACTTTACTCATGAAAAGCCTCTTAAGAATCACAGCATTGAACTTGCTATCAGATCTCCTTATCAAAAACCGGTAAAGCTGCAAAAAGATTATCAAAAAACAACCAAATCTCAATAAACCAATGAAACAAAACAGAGAAACAGAACCATACATAAACATGTCCATGTTTGTTACCTTGACGAGAAGCTTGAGGTAGACATCATCGGACTTAGGAGCAGTCCTTTTGGTCTTCTTGCTCTTACCTCCTGCGATAAGATCGATACCCTACAACAACGATAAACCTCAATACACAGAGAATGAGGAATCGCTACTAAACACTTGAGAATCTATAACCTAATGAAAATTACAGATACCATTCTCAATATCTACAAAATCTAGATTTTTCACTATCGAAATGTAGAAACCTAAGGAACTATCATCAGCTAAAACCACCAGATCAAGCTCGTAATAAGAAAATTCACTAAGAAACGGAGATTGAGAGATGAGGAAGTACCATAGCTGCGTCTGGGTTTGTGCTGCTAGAGAAGCGAGACGAAAAGGATATTAGGGTTTATGAATTTATAGTCGCTTTACATTTTAGGTTTCATGACTTCAACTTCGCTTTAGGCTCTTTGGGCCTTAACTATAAGCCCATTTGTTAAACATCATTCGGGCTTGATTTATATGACGGAGATTTTTTTATTAGTCAATGATAATTTTTTATTTTTTGTAACGCTAATTGTGTGTAGTATTGCCAACAAAAGAAATTTTCTGTATAAGAAGAATTCATTGAAAAAAAGGAGTTGATTTTGTCTAAGATTATAGGTGCGATCAAGAAATGAGATCTCAAATAAACATTTATATTTTGTCTAATACACGTTTTGATATTGCTTATAGAGTTAATGTGATAATGCAATTTATGAATCATGCATCAACCTATCGAAGAATCGAAGATTATATGAATGCAGCTAATAACTCAATTTTGTTTTGTAAAGGACTTGTTGTTTACAAAGAATGGTAACGTGAAATAAAAGAATAAACAAGTTATTAGACTAATCGAATAACACCAACAACATTTGTACATTTCTGGCGGGAGAGATGGGAAGAGGACACCTCATTTGCAATGTCTACCATCTGTTTAGCCTTCGTCATCTTCCAAAACTGAAAAGAATAATTTTGTAATACAAATATTAAAAGAGAAAGAAGGCAAGACAACTTTGAACTTTTTTAATATTTATAAGATTAATATCAAACTTTGAAAAATGCAAAACAAACATCTATAGATATGAGATTGTAGTTCGTTAGAGCGTACAGAAACATGGGATTAAGATATCAGAAAGTCTCTTTATTTGATCAGTATTAGACTATTAGTAGCCAAAACCAAGAATTAAGATACTATGAATGTGTTTATTAGCTTTAGAAGCTTACAAGAAATTTGTCACTTTTGAAATTTGGCTCTCAACACCAAAAATCTGTGTTGACTTTGTCTAATACTTTGTGTATTCATGTTTTTTCAAATATTTTTGAGTTTATTGAATTGTATTGGATTTAGTACAATCAAGCCAATGATAAACAATTTATATCCAATAACTTGCTTCCACTCTTTCTTTTTAAGTAAGAATTTGGAGAGTACTTCCACAATTCGTATTATATTATCATATTATCATATTATCATATACCTTGAATTATTATAACTTTATATCTTCTTGAAATTTTTCTTGAATTGTGTTTCTCCAAAGAGTTTAGATTCTTTTCTTTAATTAGAGTGTTTGCATCTTGTTCTTTACTTGCAAAGTAGTGGATAGTTTCTGATTTTTGCTACTAAGGGCCGTTCCCATTTGGTTCTTGATTCTTTTGCTTGCTTCCATTTCTAGGCTATGTATGCATATTCTACCTTATCAAAACAAGTTTTCTTCCTCTGTCAGCAAGACCGCAAAAGAACATCAAGTAGTTGATGTCCTAAAGCTAAGCGCTTGACACCAAAAAAAATGGACATCTGTCGCTCACTTGATAATTGCCTCTAAGAAAAAAGAGATTAGACATTCCATTTATGAGTCGATGCCACAAATATGGAATAGGAAAGACTCACTTGTAAAAGATAAAATGACCTTTCAAAAGCAAAAAGATGCTTTGAAGTTTGGATGAATATGTTAAGCATTTATTTGAGTGGAACGAATGTTATCGTTTGATGGCAAATTATGCACGAGTGGTTGTCGAAAGAGCACCACAAATGGGATCTAAAAGCTACAAAAATGCAGTATAGGCATGTGAAGGAGCTCAACTAGAACTCATGAGATTGTCCCCTCCTACTTCTAAGTTCTAAATCTTCTTACACTAGGCCATGAATTATTTTGTTCTCTAATAACTTATGTTACTTTTGTTTTTGGTGATGATCGACGAAGAACGTTCTACTACATTTTCTCATACTAATAATATGGTTATTAGTCAAATGTATTTCATGGCATTACTTCTCCTTATTGTAATCATACGACGCCTTTTTAGGACTATTATTGCATCTTACATGTCAAAGAATTCAACAAGCCGTGACTACTACTCTTCCTTACGATCTGACCTTTTTCTTTGAAAATAGGGTGTAATTGCGCTTCTATAAATCAATGTTGATTTCCGAAATTCTTTTAAAGTTTTAGATCTTTTTTTCAAATTTCCTGTATTATAATCTTTCTTTTGGATTTGTTCTTTTTCCTCCTCTGAATTTTAAGACAAAAAAATATATAGATTTCTTCTGGGTTCTCTATGTTTGACCCACATTTTCTCGAGAAAATTCAAAGCGGAAAAATTCTTGTGATTTCTCCGATCATCTCTTTTATTGACGACCCGTTATTTCTCGCCTCTATTTGGCGCAAACCCTTGTATCAATTTTGGATTTTGGTGAGAAAAAATTAGGATCTGAGAAGAAGACGATGATGACGAGTATGGAAGGGATGGTGGAGAAAGGAGTATTGGATGATATTATAAGAAGATTGTTAGAAGGTAAAGGAGGCAAACAGGTTCAGCTATCGGAGAGCGAGATTCGTCAACTCTGCTTCAACGCTCGTCAAATCTTCCTTTCTCAACCCAATCTCCTCGAGCTCCATGCCCCAATTCGCATCTGCGGTATAATCTCTCATGATCGATTGAATAATTGGGGATGAAATTTGCAAAATTAGTGTTTCTCTGTGAATTTGAGCGTTTAGGTGTTGTAATCTCATGATCTATTGATGATGAAATGGCAAATTTAGGGTTTCTCTTTAAATTTGAGAAATTGGGTGTGGTAATCTCATAAAATTGGGGGTGAAATGGCAAATTTAGGGTTTTCCTATGGATTTGAGCATTTGGGTATTGTAATTTAACGTTTTTGTTCAATTTTGGTGATCTTCAGGTGATATCCATGGCCAATATCAAGATCTTTTGAGGTTATTTGAATATGGAGGCTATCCTCCTTCAGCAAACTATCTATTCCTCGGCGATTACGTTGACAGAGGCAAACAAAGCCTTGAGACTATATGTTTGCTTCTTGCTTACAAGATTAGGTACCCTTCAGAGATATATCTATTGAGAGGGAACCATGAGGACGCTAAGATCAATAGGATTTACGGATTCTACGACGAGTGCAAACGGAGATTCAATGTACGCCTATGGAAGGTATTTACTGATTGTTTCAACTGTTTACCCGTAGCTGCACTCATTGACGACAAGATCCTATGTATGCACGGCGGGTTGTCACCAGATTTGGACAATTTGAGTCAGATTCGAGAGATTCAAAGGCCTGCAGAGATTCCAGACAGTGGTCTTCTTTGTGATTTACTTTGGTCAGATCCTGATCAGGAGATTGAAGGGTGGGCTGATAGTGATCGAGGTATCTCATGCACTTTTGGAGCAGATAAAGTCGCTGAGTTCTTGGATAAGAATGATCTTGACCTCATTTGTCGAGGCCATCAGGTAAAACAAACAAGACCTCCACGAGATCAGAAATTCAAAATTGGAACCTGTGGAATTGTGAATCTAGATTAGCTTTTGTATTAAAGCTAGTGACTTTATGAGAACTTCCTCACCAAATTGGACATGTGTGATGGCTTTTTGTTGCAGGTAGTAGAAGATGGGTACGAGTTTTTCGCAAAACGGAGATTAGTCACAATATTTTCAGCTCCAAACTATGGTGGGGAGTTTGACAATGCTGGTGCATTATTGAGTGTGGACGAGTCTCTTGTTTGCTCCTTCGAGATTATGAAACCCGCCCCAGCTTCAAGCAGCAGTCAATCTCTCAAAAAGGTTTGTTTCTACCAAAAATCTATAGATCCAAGCCCATTGTATAACACGATTCTTCATCTAGAACAAACCAAAGCTTGAAACAGTTATAGCTGCACTGTATGGGCCATAAAGAGTCGTGTTCTTTTTGGCATGTTTCCTGCACACTTTTAACACCTATTCTCGCTACATTTCTTTATCAGGTACCGAAAATGGGGAAGTCTTGAATTCTCTAGTCTTCTCTCTGAAGATAACGTTTTTCACAGCTCAAGCTAGGCTCAAGATTCAGACTTTGATTGTAATAATTGTGTCTGTGTCTCCAGTTATGGGTTGAATGCAATGAAGAACCCAAAGGGTACTTAGTCTTCAAAACAACTTCTGTAAAAAAAAAGTGAGAAAACAAAAACACACTTCGTCTTCTTTGTATAGATGCTGAAATCAGAATGATCTGTCTTCTGCTTCTGGGAGTTTCTCTCCTTAATTGTCTCTTTTGTCTTTCTTTTAGCCGTTTTAGTTTAATTTAGAGTGGCATTTTAGTTTAATTTAGAGTGCCACTCTTAGATTTTGTTTCTTGGTTATTTTTTTCTTTCTTGTTTCTACAAACCCTTTTGGCACATTATCAAGATGCCACATTTCTTCATCTTTGGGTTTGACTTTATCAGTATAAAAAGACAGATGGTAAAACACAGTTCTTCATTTGGCAAAATTTCACTCGAGACAAGCCTGTACTTTGATAACAGTTACAACTACTGCCATAAAATATTCCATAAGCTTAAGCAGAGCTTGTTAATTTGTGAAAAGAAGTCATCTTTGAACTGTTCTTCTATTTATAGCTGCACTGTATGAATTCCCGTTTGCGTTCCCTCCCAATTTTCTTGCGGTTCTCTGAATCGCAGCTAGCCGCTGCTTCTGATTACGGTTATTCCATTGCCTGTAACAGCTAAACCAACCGTTAGTACGATGAGGTGTTGCTTAAGAGGCTACTAAGAGAGAGAAGAGAGAGAAAAAAGCGAAACCTGATCAAGAACATTCCTGCTACAAAAGAAGACACTGCCAGAGAAATCTTCTGAATCGTTGTCATTTCGCGAACCCATTGCAAAAGATCTTTAAAACATGACAAAGTCTCAGTCTTTAGAGGCGTCTTCTTTCGAGAGTCTCTTGACCATGATTCCACCACTGATTCTAGACTTGCTTTGTTTCCATAACACGGTTCTTCTCTAGAGTCATCATATGTTTGAACAGCAAAACCAGCTGCTTCGCAGAATGCTGTACCATTGGACTCCGAATTTGAGGCCTTAACACAGATGATGTCGTCATTTACTCCACAAGGGCCAATCACCTAAGCACATATTGAAACAATCAGATTCCAAAAATCTACGGAAAGGCAAAGCCTCCTTGCATTTGTTTAACCCAATCTTCCAAACACCGAGAATTTCTTACACGTGTAAGTGCATTACTGGCGAAGTATGCGTCTTTGCAAGCTTCAAAGACTCTATCACAAAACGAGGCGCAAATACGAGGAGGACCTGGTTGAATCCCAACATTTGGGTTACAGATTGAACACTCCAACAATTCAAACAAATTCAGGCATTCTTGACTCGCTTCTCCATAAGTAGCCAGGTTTCTAACAGCTACGAAAGCTGGGTTTGTCTGAGCAGAAGTGCAACAAGTCCTTTTACGGAACACCCGGCACAGAGTAAGATCCTTGGATCCTCTACCAACAGATTTAGGAGGCGTTCCTTCTGATTCATATGGTGGAAACCTCCCTCCTTTAGAAACGCATACTCCTTTCAAATCCGGTCTCACTGCACCTGAAAACATTGTTCTACAACCATTCTTAAGCAAGTATAACCCCCACTAAAAATTGAACGATATGGTAAGTTTTTATTGCATAGTTCCATCTCTTTTCATGATAGAACAATCCCAAAATGAAGCTAGCCTAAACACTGAACCAACATGATCAACAATTCAATTTCTAATGAATTTGGTTTGCATCAGACGAGTCAAGATGATCCAGACGACAAAAACAAAAAAAGGTTGAAACTTTTGAGCGGCAAAATTCGATATCTCCGATACCCATTTCTAAAATCTAACCAACAGATCAAATGGAAATGTCACAACAAGAACAGCCCTAAGATTTGATACTAACCGGACGAAAACGAGATCAGGAGGTGAAGAAGCAAGATCGGACTCTGAATCAGAAATACCCTCTTCGTTAAACATCTTCCCATCTTTCTCAGACTGATCTAAGCTCTAAGCAAAATAGACAAAGACGAGTACTTTGTGACTACAAGTCTCGCCCGAGGAAGAGTATTACGGGTCAACCCGAATACCCGATTTTACAGACTCCGTCAAATTGGGTTTGTTTAGAACAAAATCTCCCTCTTTAACTTTAATTGCTTAACCCGAATTAGACTTTATTTTGCCTTGTCGTCATTCTGGGACCCGTTATAATTCTCTGCATTAATCACAGCATAATAGTATTAGAAAACTGGTTTTAAAATAATCTCTTTTATTTCAATAGTCAAAGCTTATATAACATTCATTCTCTTTTGCTTTTTTTTTTTTTCTCTATAAGAAGAAGAAGAAAAATGGATTAAACTAGGCTTCAATTGTGGCACCAATCTAATCTCAATCCGTCCGATTAACCGGAAACAAAACCCGAAAATGTTCCCAATGAACAAGATGAAACTGAATAATCCTCAAAGAACTTGATGCCAGCTTCTCTTACAGAACGGATCACAACTTCACAACCCTCCTCAGACCATTAACAACCTGAAAATATTCTGAGAAAACCTTTGAAGTAATCAATGCTCCACCTGAAGCCAAAAAAAACACTTGTAGATGCATGACTCCACCTGAAATAAGATCCTCCCAACTTCAGCTTTACTTCTTGTATTACTCACTGAATTAACACACGCTTCATGGTCACTTTGATCTTCACATACACATGCTCTTTGTGTATCTTTGTATCTTACTTGTTCATCATGGTTTCTTGTTTATGAAAACAATAACTCTGACCTTAGACATTTGTTCTCACCATTCTCAGCCAATCCAAACTCTTTTGCATATTAGAAGAACCTCCAAGAACTCTTTGCTTCTTTTGAGCTCCCTGTTTGTTTGTGATCCACCAAACTGATCATATATTGACTATTCAGCCATACTGATAATTGAGAAGCAATAACTTGTTATGGGATTAGCTAGCTTGACTCCATTACTAAGCATCCAGACTTGGATCCATCAGTATTTCAGATTTCTGCAACTTTTCTTGTTCTTTATCCATCTTCTTTGTAGAAACTATCAACTCGCTTGTTGAAATTTCTGAAACTTCCATTAAATTCACTGATAGAGGTAAAGATATCAAAAACTCTACAACCGATAAGAGCATCGTTTTCAGATGAATTTTAAGTATATTTTCGTTTTGTGAGATTACATTTGTGCTTAACAGAAAACATTTACTAATAACTGGCTGCTAATGAAGGGCGTTTCTTGATGGGAACGACACGTAACGGGTTGGTCTTATGCAATGTGAGACCGAAGCTCTCGTCCATGTCCAAATCCTCAAAAGCGACACCATTTGGAAGCTTCCAATCAAAGGAATATAGAAGAGAAGCAAGCATAAGAGGCACTGTTTTAACAGCCAAAGGCAATCCCGGACAAATTCTCCGTCCGGCTCCGAATGGTGTAAGCTCATAATCTCTACCTCTCACGTCGATTTCTCTCCCAAAAAACCTCTCTGGCTCGAATTGGGTTGGATTCTCCCACACGCTAGGGTCTCGTCCAATGGCCCACACGTTCACCAAAACCTGAGTGTCTTTAGGTACGAGAAATCCAAGAATCTCCACATCAGATTCCGCTTTTCGTGGGACGAGAAGCGGAACAGCCGGATGTAACCGGAAAGTTTCCTTCACAACTGCTTGTAAATAGGGCAGTTCCAAGATATCAGACTCTTCAACAACACCTTTTCGACCAATCACACGATCGATCTCAGCCTGAGCCTTCACCATTGTTTCAGGGTTTCGAATTAACTCTGCCATTGCCCATTCCACGGTACTAGAGTTTGTGTCCGTACCTGCTCCAAACAAGTCCTGATAATACATGCGTACATATGATCCATTTGTCATTTAAAATCTTGGTTATGAACGATTTATTTTAAATGTTAACTGATATGATTCTAATTAATATATGCAATATGGTAAGACTTACCATGAGAAAGTGTTCAATATCGTTAGTGTTGAGCTCTGCTTCATCTCCTTCGTTATGATCGAGAAGCGCATCCACGAAATCTTTAGGGTTATTCCGCGATGATTTTTCCGTTCTTTTAGCATCAATGAACCCTCGGAAAACACTAAACAACTTCTCAGTACAAACCTTCAAAGTCTTCCTATTACCTTGCAGATCAAGAAACCCCAAAAATGGAAAGTAGTTAGCAGCGTCTGGTTTCCCAATAGCTTCCATGACACCAATGACCGCGTCCTGAAACAAATTGGACTTTTTGGAGTCGTAGCTACCGAGATCGACTGAAAACAGAATGTTCGATATGATATTGAGAGATGTGATGAAGGTTGCACGAGAAATATCAACAACTTCTTCTCTCTCGCTGCTTTCACTCATGAAGCTCACAAGTTCTCTCATCTTGTTCACCCTCAAGGCTTTCGTGGCTTCGATTCGCTGCGGTGAGAAGAGCTGAGTCGCCGATAGTTTTCTCAATAGTCTAAATAGAACATAACATTAACAGAGACCACCTATTAACATAATGTGAAAAGACTAATATGCGGAATTTATTAACTGTGCAAATTTGACTAAGAAACTTCACCCAAAAAAAGAGTGAAACTTTTGACTAAGTAATATTTTTTTCCTTATTTTTGTAACTTTAATTTACGTAGTCGTGAAATTTTTACTCAGAGATTCCATATATATATGTAGAAACTATGATATATCATATATGTAAGGTTTACAAGTATCTAGCAATAACAAGAGTGACTAAAGCAACTTAAAAATTAAAACCATAGACAAATAAAAATCGATATTAATTATACCTCCAGCGAGGCGATGATGGAGGAAGCCAGGCAACGGAAAACTCGTGGCGATTGATGGAACATATCGAGTTAGGGGAGCTACGGCTAGACAAGAATTGGTCGTGTGTTCTTAGAACCTCTCTTGCAGCTACTGGAGAACTTACGACCACTGTGATTGAACTGCCAAACTTAAGACTTATGATTGGTCCAAATGTTTTTGAGAGGTCGGCGAATGAATGGTGCCGGTTTTTACCGACAAGATGAATGTTTCCGATGATGGGAAGTCTCGGAGGTCCTGGAGGCAGTGGAGCGACCTTGCGAGAGCTCCGTCGAGATCTTGCGGTGTTGAAGAGAAGGGAAGATGATAAGATAAAGCAAAAGAGGAGGAACAGAGCTTGTCCAAAGATGATGTCCATCATATCTTTTTTTCTTTCTCAAGTGATATTTTCGTTGAAATGCGTTAATTATCCATTTAAATACTTATGGTCTAAATACATTATTAGAAGTATGGTCCAAATACATATTAAATACATACAAAAGCCATTTAAATACTTAAGAATTAAGATATATTAGTGTAAGCTGAAAATATTTCAAAAAGTTTGACATCGCTACTTATGGTCCAAATACATATCACCGGTGATAGTATCTGAATTGATAGTATCGCTTAATGCCAACTAAATTGAAGTTGAATTTAAGAGACCGACAACCAATCACAAGAGAGACGTATCCATAAATAAATCTAGGCCTCCACATAAAATCCGAAATTTGAAAAACTAAACTGAACCAAACCAAAAAATTCGGTTTCAAAACCTAATCGAATAGGTATAAAATCTGAACGGATTCTAAATGTGTCTATCCAAATTATTCGAATCGAACTCGAATCAAACCGAAAATCGAATAGTATAACCGAAAATCCGAAATAAAATTATATAGCCAAAAATATTAGTTATATTTGGTTATAATTTTATACCCAAAAATACCAAATAATAAAAATATCCTAAATAATCTAAAAATCTAAAAATTTTTAGTTATATTTGTTAAAATTATATATATATATATTTACAAAATTGAACCAAATTTTATTAAAATTAAAAATTTTTGTATTTTAAACCCAAAAACTGAAACAATTCGAATCAAAACTGAATCGAATAGTCACAAAACTGAGCAGATACTAAACTTTTATACCCAAATTATCTGAATCTGATCTGAAACCCGAATACCCATACCTAAATGAATCATAGTATATACATGTCGTTATCAAATCACAGATATTTTTATTTGACCCAAGAGCATCTTAAAGACTTATTCTAAAGGTCCAAAAAATAAGAAAAACCCCTAATCAAGACATGAGGACAAATATTCATAACCACTTTAACCAATTACTCATAAGAGAGAGTGAGAGAGAGAGGAGATTCATACATTTTTCTATTGAATGCTGGCAAAAATATGTCTTTGATATATCTAGGGACCGCCCTGAATATATCTATCTATAAACGACAAAAAATTGAGTAGTCAGTGATAAAATCAAATATCTATTAAACCGGTTGTTTGGAAACACATCCCGTCTTGAGAATTGTCGGACCCAATCTAAGTGGACGGCTAAAAAGAGCATACGAAAAATTCGACAGAATTGTATATGTTTGATAGAAGTTAGAGCCACAAGGTCTAATATTAATTATTAGTGCAACTTTTTGTAGTATGTCATAGGTTTCTTGATGGCTACGGGACATAGAGGTTTCGCCTTGTGCAAGGTATTGCCGTAGGCCTCGCTAATATCCATGTCTCCGGGGACGACACCGATTTGAAGCTTCCAATCAAAGGAATAACGAAGATAATTAAAAAGCACCAGAGAAACTGTCTTAAGAGCCATCGAGATTTCTCCCGACCCAAACGGTATCAGCTCGAAATCTTTGCCTTTCACATCAACTTCTCTTAACAAGAACCTCTCTGGCTCGAACCTCATCGGATTCTCCCACACATTCAAATCTCTACTAGGTGAAAGACTCCAGCAGAGAAGGAAGCTCCTAAGCCCAAACATACTTGCTTGGTTCATTTATCCAAAATCCAAACATTACTTGGTTAACAATAATATATTTTTATTTTTTTATTTCAGTAGTCAAAGCTTATAACATGAATTAAGCAAGGCTTCAATTGTGGCACCAATTTAATCTCATTCCGTCCGATTAACCGGAAACAAAACCCGACAATGTTCCCAATGAACAAGATGAAACTAAACAATCCTCAAAGCAACTTGACGCCAGCTTCTCTTACAGAATCGATCACAGCTTTCACTTTACCATGATACCTCTGCTCTTTCTTCATCTGAACAGTGACAGCTGGAATCTCTTTCATCAAGAGTCTTTCTCCAAGAATTTTACCAATCTTTGCAGCAGCAGCAATGTCGCGTGTGATATCCATTGTTTCCCTCAGTGCTTTCTCCTGTGAGCTAGCTGAGCAAGCCACTGTCGCCGTTGGTGAGTGGATGACTTGGGCGTGAACAAACTTGTTTGTGAAATGCATTTTTAGGACATATGGTTTGAGGTAGTCGAAGAGACGTGGTGGTCTCACTGCTGGTGGAATCACCATCTGAGTAACAAAGCATAAACCATTTCAAGGGCTCTGACAGAGGTAAGAAAAAAACTCAAACTTTCACCAAGTATCAACAGCCCATGACCAAGATTCAAATTTGGAAACCGTAAATGATGCAAGCCAAGAGTTGAAATTGCATTACAGTGAAGTGATTTACATAAAGATCACATAAGCAGAGCCAACTCTAATGGACCTGTCTAAGCCAAATAAACAAAACAAGGCCTAGAAGAATCAAGATCCTAGCTCTCCAGTAATAACCAAAAGAACAGCATTTGACTTCTTTGAGACATTTCATCAGACAACTAGTGGATATCAATTTATGATTAAACCACAAACATATAATAAAAATACTTCATCTCAAGCTAGAATCGATTCTAAGTTCCAGTCTAAGTTCGTCAATCACATTTCCAGGAAAAATCGAAAAACTAAACCCAAGTAGAAAAGATAAACTAGACTCGGCCCTTATCTTCCTCTTCATTTCCATCTCTCACAAAAGTGTAACAACAATTCTGCGGAAGATTGACTAAAGAGAGGGACGATAACTGTAGCTACCGAGAAAAACTAACATACCAAATGATAGATCCTAGAAAACTAATCCACCGCATGAAATGCTAGGAAGACAATGAACATTAAAGAATTGAAGACTCGCCTGTGTAAGAAATTGGCCGGATACAACGGCGGTGGGAGATTATCGTCGGCGGAAGAAGAGTTCAGATCGGAGAGTGAGAATTGATTGTAGGGTTTCTTGCGTTTTTTTTTCTCTAATTACATTTTTCAATTTTAAGATTCGCCATTTTTTTTAAATAAATATAGGGGTGTTTTAGTAATTTCACGTCCAAGTGTGCAGTGCAGTTAAACCACTTAAAAGTTAAAAGTTAAAAGTTAAAACCGGCTTTGGGTTTGATTTAAGAGTAATCAGGTTTTGAATGGTTTGGTACGGATGATTTATATACTTCGTTTGGTATATTAGTCTTAACTTTGTTTTGATTATTTGCAACATGTAGTTATAGTCTTATAGATATGTTGATAAATATACGAGTGACATTAGGGATTTTCCTTTTTTCTGTTTTTTTTTTTCGGTTTAAGGCTATGGACCTATGGTTGAAGTTTTTGAAAATAAAAACGTATTGTTTTTAGGAGGTGAAAAGGTTCTAAACCGAAATTTAATAGTTGTGTAGGTTTTGGCTGAGTTCATTTGTTTTTTTTTTTTCAACTCTCAAGTATGTGAAAGAAACAAAAAATTTGCATTTTCTCTCGTTTATTAGAAAAAGTTTCTGGTCATGTGCTTGCCAATAATATTAATATAAGCCAACCCAATCACATACCAAACACAACAGATGAACAGATTCATCGTAATTAGTTTTTATCTAATGGTTAATCGCATAACCAAATTTTCATTAGAAGGTCCATACGCTCAAGCCCAAAATAACCAAAATGAAGAGCTTTGAGCCGGTCCAGATAAATCAATCAGACAACCAGGATAAACCGGCCGGTTTTTATCACTCCATTTTCCCTGGCACAGACAAATCGACGTCATCATTCTCCGCCATGGAATCAGAGAGGCGAAGCTTTCAAAGAAGAAGATCTCGGAAGGTCTAAGAACAAGCAGTGAGTTTCCGATTCCGCTTGATCTCATTCCGGAGATACTCAAAGCATCGACTGTTGAAACCCTAGCGTGATTCCTTTGCGTGTCGAAAGAATACAAATCCATTATTCGCAACCGAGACTTCATGAAATCATACTTGATCAAGTCATCGACTCGTCCTCGAAGCCACATCTTCACATTCAAAGGCATCTCTTCCTCAAAGCATTTCTTCTTTTCAGCAAGTCACCCCCAAAATCAAGGTTCATCATCATCTTCTCTAGCAAGTTACTATATGAAATGTCATTCTCAACCATTCACAACAGTTGGTCCCTCTGTTCATGGTTTGATTTGCTATGGAACTCCTTGGAAACTCATTGTACACAACCCTAGCACTAAAAAAACCATTACTTTACCCAATCTTGATTATCAGAAGCTAGATATGCATCGCTACTTAGGTTATGATCCCATCAATGGTGATTACAAAGTTGTGTATGGTGAAAGACTCGATGACTATTGGTTTAGCTCAGGAGCTTAGGGTTTTGACATTAGGAAAAGAGAATTCTTGGAGGATTACTGAAGATTTTCCTAGTCATTATCCAAAAACTAAAAACTAAAAACCAAAAACCATTTATAATCTACCAACCATTCATGGCCTTACACTCGTTTCCATCCCTTTTGTGCTATTGAAGCAGTGAGCTTGTTTTGGCACGACAAATTCAGCGTGGAAAACCATTTTATGTTCTCTATTATCATCCCAAGAAAAATAGTATCAGAAGAGTCTATATAGAAGGAATCAAAGGACGAACTGATCCACTTTGGGATAAAGATTTAGAGCACAGCACAATCTCTGTCTTCTCTGGTAAGGTTGATAATCTTATGTTTCTCTAAGAGTGCTTGCTCCTCACCTCCAATGAAATGTTTGTTCTGTTGTTGTAATCGTGTATCGTCAAGTCACTAATTGGGATGGTTCATGATGTTTTGTCGTTTTTGGTGACAGTTTGTTGTATGTTCAAGTGTCTCTCCGCTTTGTCTATGGTTTTGCTTAGTGTTGGAAGTTTTTAATGTTCATGTATTCTCTGGACCTTTTTAAATTGTGTGCTTAATTATTTTTTGAGGTTTAGCTTACAAGTTTATTTAGAAAAGTCTCAGGATTATCTTTTTATATTTAGATATAGCTTTATATTTGAATTTCTATTTAGCAAAAAAAAAACTATCAATTTCGAGTGAGCAAAGTTTGACAATATCTTGAAAACAATGATATCGTTTAATTTTATAAACAGTATATATATCACAATATTCTAAAAGTCTTTGGGCTCCATTATCCAAGAGTGTAGTCTCCAGTTTGTGAAAGAAACAAAAAAAAATTGCATTTTCTCTTGTAAAAACAAGTTTGTGGTCGTCTGCAGAGTATATTATACAATGTTTTGAAAATGGGATCGGACTCCAACTCGGCAGGATGGATGGTCGGATCAATTCAATCAGTTAAACCGGATTTTTGAATATTTGGTTGAATCGGATTTTTGAATATTTATACTTTTATTAATTATATATACACATATATATGAAAATAGATAATTTTACACTTAAAAGAAATGCAAAATATAATTAAATTTTTTTCTTGTATTATTGTATCTTTCAGAAAAACAAAAAATAATAGTAAAACAATATATTGATAATTAAAATCTATAAAAATTAAATGTGAAAGATTAAATATAAATTTTTCTCTAAGTAATTTGCATAAGAAAAGCATGAGAAAATAATTTTAATCTATTTTATATAAAAATAAAATAAAATATTCTATTAGAATTAGAAAATTGAAATAAAATTTAAAATTATAAAGACAATGAATTGAATATAGATTTTTTAGTCAAAATTATTATTTAAATTTTGTGAACCAGATTTTGATACTAAATTGGATATTGATTTTAGCGGTTTAACTCAAATTTAGGTTTTGTTTTAATCCAGAATCGGCTAAGTGGTTGATTCTCAATTAGATCCATCTGGTTTTAAAAACATTGATGCTATATAATAAACTACGTGAGTAACCCAACCACATACCTAACTCAACAGAGCAATCCGACCACATACCAAACACAACAGACTAAATTTATCGTAATTAGTTTGTATGTAACGTTTAATCACATTACCAAAGGTCATTGGAAGGCCCACATCTAATTCAGATCTCACCACCTCAGGCCCAAAATAACTTTGAGTCGACCAAAATGAAGATCTTTGAGCCAGCGGCCAGCCTAGTGGAAGCCAGAGAAATAAATAAACATGTTTTTAGACGATAAACATTCATTCGTCCTGTTTAATCTATCGAGAGGATTAGACTAATGTGAATAAGACTCTACATTAAGTAACTTAAAATTTTGAAGCAACCTAACATTCTTTCTCTTTTTTTTTTCTTGTTACATATGTACATTCTGATTTTTTATTTCCTCTTTACAAAACTTTTTTTTCATCACAGCGTTTTATCTTTCTTCATAACTCGTAAGTACATGACAATATTACTTACGTATATTTAAATTTGTGTTTATATTGTTTCTCTTCCATCATATATATATATCAATTTATATATATATATATATATATCTATTAGACTGTTACAAAGGACAGTGACAGAGGAGTTAATGGCAGTGAGAGTGAAAGAGAGAAAGTCCCCCGCTTTCTAAGGCAACTTTGCTTCAACAACCTTTCTTCTTTTTACCCTACACTCTTTTACACGCATGCATACATTTTTATAACTATATGACGTAATCAAATCATTTATTCAATTTTTTGTTTTGTTTTTACTACTATTATTTTACACTCTCCTCACGTTACTTTTTTTTTTTTGTTCCTCAAAAAATTATCAAGGTTACTTATCCATTTATATTATACTTACATCTGGAATTCTGAATGTATACAGATTTTGTCTGTCAGAGTTACCAACAGTCTTGAAACTTGAATATTCTATAGATCATAATAGTTCTATTAAACATTATAACAGAAACAAATAGTTCTATTAAAACCGTATCAGCTATTAGGGAAATAGATAGAAAAGCTATTTTTGATCGCAATTTCAATACTCTTGACGGAAATTCATTTGGTTAATCTATCTTCTTCTTTTACAAATTTATCGTTAAAATATTTATCAAATAATTAATTTTTAGAAATGACTTAATATGGTCTGTACATATCGATGCATTACAATATCTCATGTCTCCATGCCCATTCGTGTGCATAATTAACTAGACTGCGTACCATTACCAACTAAATTAAAGCAACAAAAACAAAACTAAAAAACTAAAACCTTTTTTTTTTGTTTGATAAAGCACAAAAAGTGTTTATTTCAAATTGTTCTTATATCTCCACGATATAACAATTAATTTATAGTATACATAACAATGAAGTAGTCCACTAAACTAAATATGAACTCGGAACGCTTTCTCTTCTCTCCGTGGACGATTGCATATTCGATGAGGGGGAGAGACACGTGTTGGAGGAGAAGAACACGTGCGAAAATATGATCAACACGAACCTATCGATCTCATTTGTGTTCGCACGTGCCCTGCTTCTCCATCAAGTGTTTCTTACCCATTACATTTCTCTTTACATCAACTCCATGGCCACTTACATACATAGAGAAAGAGAGATAGAACGAAAAAGAAAGAGAGATTTATGTGTGTAGAGGAAGAGAGTTAAGAACAAAATATACAAGAGTGAGGAGGCAGGAACTTCTGCTTGCTCATTTACGTACATATATAGTGGATTTCAAGTGTTTGATAAAATGAGGCAAAAGTCTTATTAGTTTTAAAATAATTCCCGAAATACAAAAAAAAAAAAAAAGTATTAGCTATGAGAGTGGAATTAAAGTGATTGAGTCTTGAAGTGGGATTTCTTTAAATGTGGATAAGAAGTAAAATGCCAATCATATCACCAAGTCTTTCCATTACTTTAAATGAACTTTTTTTTTATAAATAAATTTTATTTTCAGAGATGTAGATACAAGACGCATGTGTACATAGCTAGACCTCGTAGTTAATATATATTTTCAAAATATTCCCAACCTTCCCGACGTAATTTGGTTATGGAAATAGTGAAATAGACCAACTTAATTATTTCGGTTGGTAGATATATTAAAAATTGATTATGCATGCATATATATAAACATAATTGACCTTTGGCCATGGGTCCATGACAGGAGGATTAGATAAACTGATTTACAATTAGTATTTCGAATTAGGTAGCTTGTGAGAATAGCCATAATATTTTAAACATTCCCTATTAATAATGAAATAGTTTATTACGCAATGTATGTAATAGAGACAGACAGTAAAGATAGGTGATGAGTTAAAGGGTCAGTTTATGTCTACTTCCTGCCGCCGAATCCAAGTTCAAGTCTCACTGTTTTTTCCCAATTTTTACTTCATTGTGACGTCACCACGCATACATACTTACATGTGCTAAAAGAAAATAAAACACATTCATCAACCAAGCTAGCGCTTAAGAGCATTTCGTGTTTTGAATATTCCATGCATATTTGCCATCATTGTATAATATTCAAAATTTCCCTAACACTACGGTGTAGTTTCTTTTGGGGTTATGTGAACGTTTCTAGGAGTTTGCTTGGTAAAGAAAATGAAGAAGCTTTCAATTGTGGTGCCTCATGGTACAACACACAAAAATTTTAATCGATTGTTCCGAAGAATTCTCTCATCAAAACAATTCGTTTTGGTTATTTTATCCAAGGGTGAAGAAAATATTCGGAATCCAAAATATGATCAAATCCACTCCCTTGGGTAAGTTATATAAAATTATAAAGTGTTTGGATTCAAATTCGGATATTTTGATTTTGAGATCAGAATAGTCGGATCCTAATCCGCTTTTAGATATGAGTTTAAGAAAATTAGATGTATAATGCTTATATATATTATATACTCCATATATAGACAAATTCATCAAAGAAACATACTGAAGTTTTTACTTAGACTGAAATAAAATACTACTAAAAAGTACATTTGATTCTTTGGTCAGGCATCGAATCCTTCCTAATGGTTTATTAGTGTAATATAGCAAAGTTTAAAAAAAAAACATTTGTATTGATGTATTGTTCACTTCCTCAATTACGAAACCGCAATATTTGATTTTAAAAAGGTAAGAAATGAAAAAAAAAAAAAAAAGATTTTAAAAAGAGAGAAGAAGAAGGATGGTGATGAGAAATGAAAGATGATGATGAGGTGATGGAGACAGTAACACTGAGAGGAATGGGTTGCGTGTTCCTCGCGAGTTTCTTCTCCTTCTCTCTCTCTCTCTTCTCTTTTTTTTAACCCTCATAGGAAAAAAAAAGAAGAAGATCCCACCACCATAGTCCATAGATAGAGAGACAGAGACTTTGTGTATTACAGAGTTCCAATGCAATTCTTCTCTCTTTTTAATCATTTATTATATTCTCTTCTTTGTCCATTATTAACAAAAACTAAAACAAATCTTTATTATCTATGTATCTTATAACATTAATTCATTTGTAGCCATATTCATG
Source organism: Cardamine occulta (assembly GCA_028015245.1). NCBI lineage: Eukaryota > Viridiplantae > Streptophyta > Magnoliopsida > Brassicales > Brassicaceae > Cardamine > Cardamine occulta. Next base: position 10,132,990 of record CM051385.1, read on the forward strand.
CAATAATAATCTATGGTATACTTTAACAAAATAATAATTTATGGCAACATTTTTCACACATATTATAATAATTATTAGTTTTATGTACATATTATTAAAGTGAGTTGAGTTTTGGTATTCTGTTATAGTTAAATTATGTGTTTTGGTAGTTAAAAATTGGCTATTTTTATTTATCTTACTTTGAAAACATATTATTTGATATTTTTACTAATGTTAAAATAACTATAATTATCTTTTATCGTTAAACAAAACATTTACATTGGTCAATTATTTGCTAAAGGGAGGAGTTCAAGTGTAGGTTACATTAAAGTTGAGTTAAAACAAAACATTGGTCAATTCGAGTTTGATTGTTACATGTGAAAAAGCATGAGCATCGAATCTAAGATGATAGATTTTCATGATACGTGAAAAAGAAATAGAAAAGATATTTGAATAGCTAAAAGATTTCATTATTTATAAGAAAAATGAAAAAGAAAAAAAGAGAAAGTGGAGGGAGGATTCTGCAGTTCAGTGTCACTTACTTCTGACGAAGTAGAAGTGAATCGTTCCCCCATGTTTTATGGGTTTGGGTTTTCCCCCTCTGACGTCTTTGCTTTTAACACTCTCATTTCTATATTTACATTTTTACCTTCTTTTTGTAACTCTCAGTACCACACTTCCGAATTTAAGCTGAGATTTTAACATACAGTTTAACTAGTATTTAAAACTAGCATATATGTTAAAAACATTTTTTTAACACAGAATATATAAGATGGTGGTGCAAAACTTTGAATTACATGTTACACTATCGATTATCTATCATATTTGTGGATGTCAAAATCCAGTGTGGAGACTCGTTAAAAAGAATTGGAGTTAAAGCTTAGGTAGATAAAACAATTAGTCAAACTGACATAAAAATATACGAATTGTGAAATTAAAGAAATAAACGGAAAATGTGTTCTTGTTGAAAACTTGCGAGAGTTACCAAAGATGAATGAAGAGTAAAAGCTAATGAGATGTAGAGTTGAAAAAAATCTAACAACCGTTGTTTATGAAAAACGGTTTTGGCCATCAAATCATTTGCAATCTCTAACCGGTTTGTTTATGAAAAAAAGTCTCCATAAAAGCTCAAGTGCGCAACAACAAAAGAAAAGAGTATTACTTCAATCAAACTAAATAATATCTAACAAAAACGCAAGAGTCAAAACCAAACCAACAGGTAGAGAGGAACGGAGAATACAGTAGCACTAGACCAAAACCGGTTTTACTGGTTTTAATCTTCTTCCTCTGCTTCGTTCTCAGCAATGTTGAAGTACCTCAACTCATAGAGGTTACGGTCCTTGTTCGCCGCAATCACTCTGAGCCAATCCCTCACGTTATGCTTCTTCAAGTACTTCTTCGTCAAATACTTGAGATATCTACACAAGATATACACTTAGAGATGGTCAAACGTCATACTTTCAAGATTCTGCAATTAACTTGTACCAACAAACAATATGAACAGAAGCATTTGCCGAAACTGTTCATAAAGATTACACTTAGAAACAAACAATGTCTTATACCCAACTTTACAAGATAAAATCAAGATTCTACATTCAACATTGTATCTATCATCAAAAGCATTACCAAAACTATTTGAGATTTCAACAATGTACCAATCATCAATATGAACAAAAGCATTATTAACAAAACTATTTATAGATATCACAGCCAAATATGTATTAACACAAATTAGGTAAAAAATGGACAACTTGGTTAAGATTTATGATACCTCTTGGAGAATTGGCCATCAGAAGTGACAGTAATCTTGTTCTTCTCACGAGTGATTGAAACAGAATCACCAAGAGCACCAGCTTTACCACCAACCTTAATCCTCTCCTGAAGAAACTTCTCTAACGAAGCAATCTCCATGATTTTGTCATCAACAGGCTTCGAACAATCAATGGTGAAGGATACTCCCTTCTTCTTTCCCTTACCAGCTGCTGCTCCACCTCGACTCATTTTAACCTCTGCAAATCCACCATTGATAATAATAACTAAACAAAACCTGGAAAATTTGAATCTGCATCTTAAACTAGAATCGATTCTAACTTCTATCAAAGTTCGTCAATTACATTTCAGGAACGAAAACTAAACTAAGTAGAGAAGATAAACTAAAATCGTTCATTCTCTTCTCCTCCGTTTTCATAGCTCACGGATTTGAATCTAAGATAAATCTATCAATTCTGTGGAAGATATTGAAGATTGTTCGAGATTAAAGAGAGACGATAATAGCGTTACCTTGTAGCTGCTGAGCAAAAATGCTAGAAGATGGAACTGTATCAAGAGTCGAGCGGCGTCTTTAGATCTTCAAAGAGATAAGAAGAAGATGAGTTTAGGGTTTTCGGCTTTTAATGGGCCGAAAGCCCGGTTTTAGTTTTAGATGGATGTAGCAATTTTTGTTTGTAACAGTTTGACACGCATTTAACCAAAAAAAAGGTTGGTATGTTAGCCAGCTCTTATAGTTCATCGACTTTTATGTGTCTCTACGTTTGATGGTTATTTACAGTCCAGTCTTATTACTGGATTAGATCAGTTCATGGCCTAAAATATGAAATTCAATACTTAATTAAGATCGGATTCCGTTTTGACATATCAACATATTCATAACAAATTCAATGTTTCAATAAACATTGTAAATTCTAATTTGCAACTGATGTTTAGTTTTGAAGAGAGACAAGGAAAAGATCTTTGAAATCATGTTTTCTTTTTACCAGTTCTAAGTATAAAAAATTGTTATTGTCAGGTTGTCAAATTGCAAGTTTTAAGGACCTTATTTCTGATGTTGGGGTGTTTAATTTATTTTTCATCTCATGATATTAGCATCGTGAGACCATTTATCCTTCGGAAAAGACAAAATCGAATTTATCTTTCTGTTTAGCTTTAAAAGCATATGGGTAAACACAACTATAATCAGCACGTTATTTCCTTTGATATGTCTGGACGTCTTGATCTGTTGTTTATTTCTACATGTGATAAGAACTTAATTCGAAAGAGGGACTATGTAATAAAAATTTATAATATTGAACTTCAAAATTGTAGGGCTTTACCCCGAGGGGAGCCCTTACAAAAATTCTCCAAGGCCCGAAGGCCAAAGAGGGGGTTTGGAAATAGTTTTCAACCAGCAATAGACGCGCCTCGGTTAGTACCTCACTAGCTGCGTCATTGCCCCAAGCGCAAAGATAAATCTTTAAGAGTCAAAGCTTTGTTATTTATACTGAAACAAAACCTATCAACCTTATATGTACTTACGATGTGGGACACTGTATCGAAATAACAAACCCAACAAAACTAAATTTTCGATTCGTAAACAAGTGATTGAAACGACTGTAAAACGTTCTTTACGACAGCTAATGAATAATCTGAATTTGGGATACGAGATATAATTAGGACATAGGTCCAGCAAAATAAACCGAATTATATACTCATTATCAAAATAAAAAAAGCAAAATAAATCGAATATAAGTAAAAAAAATTATTCATTTAACTTCTGTACGCATCTCTTACATTTTTGCAACCTGTAATTTGCAGACAATCTGCAAGGCGTAGGGATTATATAACCCAGAATTAATCCATTACAAAGTAACCAAAAAAGGGATTTAAGAAACATAAAATTTTCATAAGCTATTGTATGCCTACAATAACAGAATAGGTATCAGCCATGACAAGGGTTTTAGTCCTTATTCAAGTTTTCAGGCTTGAGAAATTTCGGGATTCGATCAGTGGCTCCAGTTTTGTGATCATAGTACTCCACTGCGGCTGCTCCAGCAAGAGCGGCTAATGTCAGCGCCTGAGCGTGCAACCTGACAATATAAATCCAATCCAGAAATGTATGAGAGATCTAATGCCAAAGAAGAATTCAACATCATCATCATGTATGGTAAAGACACGATAAGAAGAATCAAAAACTGTTATGGTCACATTGGCTACAAACAAAAATTTCATTAACATGTTTTAAGAGTTAAAAACACACATACGAGGAACACATGTATATGATCAAATACTGGATGTTGTTAAAAGATGATTTGTTTACCAATACTAGAAACGATGGAACACAAAGCAGCTCATAGTAAAGATTGAATATGAATTCTAAAATGAAGAAACAACGAGAACAAACCCACTTGAAGAATCTCAGGCAAAGATACAGGAGTAACCATAATTGAAGCTCAAGCATTACTTTTCTTAATAGAAGTTGTTTGTGATTATGCAAAATGTTCTTATACAAGAATACATAACTAAGTTACTTTGATTCTTCAATGGAGTAATCTATTGAAATCTTCTACCATCTTCTACCAAAATTGAAAGAAACATTTAAGAAAATATACCTAGCGTGGATGATTCTGACACTGGTCTTCATACCAGGTTTTGACCAGTTATAGGCGATTGAACCAGAGATACCACTAAGCCATAAACAACCTATCAACATTCAAATTCACAACCACACAAAATTTATCAGAACAAACAAAAAACTCATACATGAAGCAAAGAGGAACTTGGATTTTGGTATTTAAAAAAAAAAAAACCCTAAAGTGATCAAAATTTGAGATAACTCAGATCTAAAAAATTCGAATCTGAGGAATAATTCAGATAAATACGACATAATCCAGATCTATAATATTCTTAGGAGACTTGATTCCTGCGCAAAAACAAGCTACGAAGAAAATTTGTTCGAGGATGAACAGAGAGAACAAAAGGATTGGTGATTACCTACGGTACGAAGCTTGTGTTCGATGATCCATTCTCTTACTTCTGCAAATTTTGTCTTTGATTCCGCCATTGCTGAATGAAAGAGAGAGGAACAAATAAAAACAATTGGAGAGTAAATTAAGCGTCGGTCCGTGGTTTTAAAGCGGCCAAGGCGGAAAGTTCTGAGGAAGTCGAAGCCAATTTGCTAACTTACGCTACATTTCGCTGATTCGTTTTTTTTTTATAATTTAGTTCAATTTTTTTTCCCAACATAGGCTAATTGAATATTTTTTGTTTGTCAACGCTAATTGATACTTAAACCATGGGCTATGATCAGATTATTTTTGTCAACGGTAATAGTTTCTTAAACCATGAGCTATGAATATGATCAGACAAAGGTCAACAATATTTTCACATTGAGTATATGTTTGAGTCAATGGATGTTTTACTTTCAAGAAAAGTTTTTAATCTTCATGGTTTACTTGTAGATCTACTTTCTCATTATTTGAGACCATCTAAGCTTATTTTGGTTTGTTCTACCAACTAATCCAAGTTTTTTGTGTCTATAATACCCGTCCTGCCACATAGGACAAGACAACATGCTTTTTCTTAGCATCGCCAAAAACGCTTTCTTCAAAATTCACCAACGACCAAAACTTCAAACCACAAATGCTAAGTTGAGAAAAAATAGAACATTTTCTAATCCTATGCAACAATCATCACAACACATAAATCTAGACACTAGCAAACATATAACATGTCTTACTCGACAAGGGATAACATACATGACATTTTTCTTACCCAAAGTTAAGCAAGACATCTTTACATCGGTAGGTTCAACCATCCTCGTGATGGCTTATAGAAACTTATAGAACACTCTTTAGAAGCAAGTTAAAAAAAGACCCACTAAACAGAAACCTTAAATTTCGGAACATCATCGCATAAAAAGAGTACAAGTCTGTCCTCTTTTTTGTAGCCTTCCTTCTCTACCCAAATGTTGAAATGAGGAAGTTTTTGTATATGCTCATAAACTTGGCCACAAATGCTGCAGTGTAACACCAACAATAGCACCCATTAAAATGTAAGAAGATGACTGTTTTTATGTAACCTATATGGGCCAGATGCAATAAGAAAAGAGTAACATATACCTTCAATGTGAAATATGGCTTTCTGACCTAATCGCATCCGATGTTCCTGTAAGAAGGGCCAAAGACATATCATCAAAGAAAGCCATCATAACAAAGGACCAGTTCATTGAGAATAAAGATGTTGAGATCATGGTAAGGAGACTAAGAGTGGTATACAAATATTCTTACATAATACGCGGCCCAGTGGCAGACTTCAAGCTTTAGCTCCGAGTCCAGTTTCTTCAGCAATTCATGAAGAAGTCTCTGGGAAAGCAAAAACTTTGGGTTAAAAAAGTAGAAGAAAAGGACCAAAATACAAAACATAAACTAATCAGGTGTTGTTTAGAAACCTTCAAAATGACTTCTGGTGGAATGCAATTAACTAGCAATTCGTACACCTTTCCGCGCACCTGAAATAACCTGAAGAAGCACACAAGAGATGATAAAATCAAGGTATCTTTAAAGTTATAAATGGTAAAACTCAATGATTCATTAGAGTCTGACCTTTTGGGGCTTTGTTCCTTCATCATGTCTGTTGCTATTTCAGCAACATACTCTTCCCAATCCATGGGAGATATCACTTGGTTACTCGTGAACGGATAGCTACAAAGAAAATATGTTAAGGGGAATATAAAGATTAAAGTAATGTAAAAGTTATTTTCAACTCATGAAACAACAAAAGAATCAAACTCATTGATTGTCTGCATAGATACAGTATATGATGCTTACTTTTGGACACTACAAGTCTCAAGTGACAAAATAGCTCTTCTAAGACTGCGGTTTGATTTTTCGGCAATACGAGAAGCAAAACCCTGGGGCAGTTGCAGACTTTCTTTCTTTGCAATGAACTCCAACACTTTCACTATCTGGAAACAGAGAGCTATCTTTTTGTTAACAATAATCTTGCAATACTTGTTTTTGCAAGAAAATTTACACAAACCAGATGAAGCAAACACTGAATCTGGTGTAATCTTCCTGATAGCAACTACAGATACTTTATAGTATATTTTTAAATAATATCAACAATACTTGCACATCACAGACATATTACAAGACACCGGTAGTCATGAAAGATTTCTCATTAATGATAAAAGCAGAAACATAAGTACATGTTTAAACTTTTATGTTTTCTTGCCAATCTAGTGAGAAGCACACAGAAAAATGGGCAAGAATATGTAAGAATCAATTTCTATATTGAGTTGATCTATAGGAAAAACGAAATGCACTTTCGAGATCTCCCTTAGGATGAGCATTTCTAAGAGAGGATTTGATATAATATTGCCCTAAGAAATTCACTAAAAGCCATAAAACAAGATTTGATGAACAAAGCCTCCTGAAATTATTGACATTCCACAAATTTGGTTGGCGGATTATTCAACGTATACTTTACAAAAACAGAGGAAACAGCTTCTGTACCTCTTCCTGCGAAGGTGAATTTATTCGCACATTAAGACAACGAGACTTAATGGCTTCTGTAACCTTCGAAGAGCTGTTACAGCATAAGATGAGACGGCAAGATGAGCTATATTTCTCCATTGTTCTCCGCAGAGAATGTTGTGCCTCTCGTGAGAGCTTGTCAACCTCATTTAGTACCAACACTGCCAACACCAAAGAAGAAAAACACAAAATCATGTGTTTGGGGACGACCAAATACTTTTCGCACATATCAGACATCATCCAATACGTGAAAAGAAGTTGAACTAATTTGGCAGGTCATGGAAGCAAAACTTAGCTTAGAAAATGATGTGAGAGACGAGAGATAAGTTGATAAGCAAGATAATAGAACCATCTAAATGTATAATGAAGAGATTCAGTTGACAAGAAGCCTTACAACAAAAAATAATTGACCATGGAAAAGGAAATGAAGACTATATTGTAAACCATAAAATGTAGACCAAGTCCACCACAGTAGCATATAGATTGAAAATAACATACAACGCCCTTGTAGAAACCTCACTCTCCATGGATGCTTCAGAAGAATTATTCTGAGCCCTCGACATCTAAAATGTGTCCACTAATGATATTGTTGTATAGACAAATAGTCAAGCGGAACACGAATTCTTACCCTTAAATCCCTTCTTTCCTGTTGTGTCAATTGGTCTGTTCTTGGCCATTTCTTTAATTATCTCTTGAACGATATACCTGTCCTGAAAGCCTGCATCACTTGGAGTAAGTTCCACATGATTGGTGCTTGATAATGTAGTGAGCTCCAGATCAAGCGTTCTACTCCCAGCCTGCATTTTTCAAAGTTAACATAACAAAAAGATAGAAACTTCAAAAGAAAAAAGAAAAAACAGAAACTGATTAAAGGTAAAACATTTTAGTAGAGAAACTACAAAGGACCCCAAGACTTCACTGGGTTTATTAGCTTGGTAGGTTTCATATACTAAAAGATTAAAGACAACAAAATTCACATTGCATTCACGAGTTAGATGATACCAAAACACCAATTTACTTATCCAACAAAGACACAAACCAAATATGGATATTAAGCATCGAGAACTTTAGAGGTAAAAGCAATAAAAAAAAGAAAACCATGTGAAACTCACATCAACTTTCCATGACCTGTTCTCCACTTTCACCTGCAGCCAACAAGTAAATCAAACAATTTCTCAGTTGCCACATGAAAAAGGTAGTAATCAGAAGGTGAGCATCAATCTAAAAAGAAAATAAAGAGTTAGAGCTAATGAGAGTAAATTCCCAAATCAAAAACCACATCTCAACATGCTAAACACAGACAGTTTGCTTTGCTCAATAGCAATTAGGGTTCAAAGTCATAATCTTTTACTACTGAGAAGGAAATTTTACTGATTAAGCAACCAAAGAGGAAGAATGATACCTTCTCAGCACTGGCACCATAAATCTGCTTGAGAAGTGCCATGATTAGGGTTTTCTTACCCGAACCTGACGGCCCATAGAAGAGCAAATGTGGACAATCTTGTTCCGTAACCTGAATTGAGAATAAAAAATCAGCTACCAAATCATTAATAAACCCTCCCCAAATGCCCTAAGGTTTGAATAAAAGGCGTACCAATTTCTTGAGATTTTGGGCGATGTCCTCATGAACGATGACCTTGTCCAATGATTTCGGCCTGTACTTGTCTACCCACAACATCTTGCTCAACACTGGAACTGTTTGGGGAAGACAATGAAAGTGGCGGGAAAGTAGTGAATCGTCTTCTTCTTCCTCAGCAGCCTCTTCGTGAGATGTAAGACCGAACCCTCTACTTCGTTTAGAGTCTTTCCGTAGGTTCATTTCAGATGGAAAAAAAGGCGGGTAATAGCAAAAAAATGGATCGGGTAGGATTGGTAGAGACGTATCCAAGAATAGTATCCGAAGTGTTCAACTTAATAGTTCAAGTAGCCCGTTGAAATACACTATCTTACTCGGAACATGTAATTTCTAGGAGCGTTACCGAAACAATCAGAAGAGATTCAAATCAATAGGGTAAACTCAGGTGACCCGACCGAAATGCACATGGCTACCGTCAACAAAGGATATTCATCACTAAGTATTATCAAAAATGTAAATAAAAGTTAAGAATTTGATTTATCCTTACAGTTACAACTTCGCATAGAGTTACGTTTCTTCAGTCTACTTAGAGTTTCCAATAGATCTTGAATCTGTGAAAAACACCAGTGACCAAACCCCAGAAGAGAATCTCCGCGAATATGACATACATAAGCACTCCAACTCTTTTTGAATGCCAAACTCTGATGAAAATATGCTCCCGAATCCAATTTATCTAAAGCATGTATCATATACTAGTTAGTAAACTTCAATAGAGCCATTAATTTAATACATGAAAAAGCCCATCAGGCCCATACCAGTGTATTGCTCGGGTGGCGATAGTACCAACCGTTGAAGAAAGCAGCCAAAATGCCTTCAGCTCCCATCACGTAGACCAGCATTACGTTCATGCCAATCCATTTTAGAGGCAGAAACATGTGCTTCCACTCCAATATATCGACCTGAAAAACGATAAACCTGTTTTGTGAAAAGTTTGTCAAGTTTTGTTCTTGTTGTCAATGTGGTGGAACAAGAATCACCAGAGAATAAACGAAAGAGAAGACGAGCGCGGCTGCACCGGAGGTCACGCATATGTAGCTGAAACTGTAGAGTTGTTTGTTCAAAGGCATCACTGCAAACATATTTGAGTTTTGTAATATGTGTTAAGAGAAGAGAATGTTTCGAGTTGGGATAAAAAACAAGGTGTTTCTCACAGTGGGTGAAATGCAGAGTGAGTCCGAGAGTGAGGAGAGCAAGACCGGTGGAGATCCAATGTTTCAACCGCGCTGAATGCCCCTGAAAAATATGGCTATGTTGAAATGGTGATATTGAAAAGACAAAACGGTGATAGTTCGTTCATAGGAGCTTGAGGCTTATATTTCATCCAGTATTTAAGTTGACCTTCAAGTGTAAGATAATATGTCCAAAATGTACTGCGATGATTGTAGAAAGAATAGCGGATATAGAGCTGCATCAGACAAGTTTCTCAGTGTTATAAACATCTGAAGAGGATGATGATGCTCAGTTAGTGACTCGGGTGACAAGATTAGACCTTAGGACTCCTTCAGGCTCAAACGGAGCACGGCACCATGACGGTGCATCTTTGCGTAAAGATCTTTCATAGGGGGAATCAACGGTGCAAGCCTTAAAACTCAAAGAACGCATTAGGATTGAGTCGATTGACATGAAACATATATCATTAAATGACCCTTTCTCTATCTTCTATGACATAAAACTCGAAAATCACATTAGGATTGACATAAAACATTTCGCAGTCTGAAATTGCTAACACGATCAGTCTAGAGGCAAGCACAAAGGGAATTAGGTATTTTTACCTTTGATCGTCTCCAGGCAGGATGGTGATACATATGATTGATCCCTAAAACTTGTCTGTCAACATATCCAACAGCATTGCAAGGCAGGTTTAGCTTTCCTCTCACTCCACATGATACCTAAGAAGAATTCACAGAATTTCTTATGTTACACTTAGTAGTTAGTAATGGTCACATAATGTACAACATCGAAAGACTTACAGATTGGATTTTTCCATAGAGAACGCTATCTTTATCATAAACTACAAATTCCCAGTCAGGAACGTAAGTTCCATAGTGTAGCCAGATAAATCACAAGAACGGAGACACCCACGATCCTGTGAAAGAACTAGGTACAAGATTAATCCGAAACTCTCGATCTGTTTTTCATGAATCTCAATTCTAACTAACTGAAAATGTCATGTTTTACCAATGCCAATAATAGGACTTGAATATTGAGAACCTCCCAGTTGAAATACTCTCCTCATGTGAGTTCTTTGTGAAGATTTCAACCAATGCTACTACCAAGTAGGATAAAGCTATTCTCTATATCAAAACATAAATAAGACAAACATGAACCTTCTAGACTGTGAGTACATATACACATAAAAATTGAATCTTGAGCCTGAGACAACACCTGAAGAATCCCACAAAACCTTATCATAGTCACATCAACTCCATAAGTTAAATCATCAGGAGCATGAGAGAATCCACCTTCACAGCAAAAGAAATGAATAGTCCAAATACATGAATGTATTTAACATTCAATGTAGTAAAGAAGGCTACAAAGTTACACAGGAAAAAATTAAATTACCTTGCAATAGAAGACCCCAGAAGAGGAGCTTACAAGTTCTAAAACC
>CM051385.1:10144601-10194601 GCA_028015245.1 Cardamine occulta
AACCTTCTTACAAGCTTCAAATTTATTCGAAATCCTCTGCAAAATTGAAGGCAAAAGAGGTTGGTAATCCGGTTTATACTCAACAACATCGGAATTCTTATTAGAGATTTCGAGTATTAAAATTGACCTTGAAGGCAAGAGCGATGGAGACACCAACGATGAACAAAAAGAAAGGCATAACGAAATCAGCCAAATTGCAACCATTCCATGGAGCGTGAGCAATTACAGGCCAATCTCCTCCAGCGTCATCAACGAGAATCATCAACTGCTCAACTCACAACTCGAACATTATTATTCAGTAGAAGTTGAAAAGCTTTAAATTCAAAATTCGCAAAAAGTAGAGAGAGATAGAGAGATACGTACGGCGACAGTGAGGCCGCGAAAGATGTCGAGTGAAGCAAGTCTTCGTCTATTTCCAGCCAGATTCCGTGTGGCAGCAGCTTCTTCTTCTTCAGGTACGAGGATATGTTGATCGTGACTCATCTCTACTTTGATTTCCGCCGTTTTTACTTTCAATTCTTATCTCTACTTCGAGAAGAACGCACAATTTGGAGCTTTTTAAACATATACACCATTTGTTTGTTTTGCAGATGCTTAAATTTATAAAGCAATTTTAAATTTAAGGTCCCGTATGTGTTTTTTTTTTAACCTCCACGGATTTTTACTGTTGACGCATATCAATACCACCGAATTTTCTGAAGAAGATGTAACATATTCAAACATTTTGTGAACAAAAGAAATTGAAAAATAATTCTCCTGGTATTGTTATTATTAATGAATCATAAGATAATATATATAAGGATATAAAAGTATGGTTTAGCTTGTTAAGTAAATATTTTAAAATTTTCTAATAGACTGATAATGAGCATCTACAGAATATGAAATTATCCATACCATTATAATAAATTGGTATCCGATGCGCTTGAGATACTGTTTTGTTAAAAACCTTATTTAGAAAACCCCATAGAAAAAACCATAGTTATAGAAAAAAAAGTGCAATGTGCATTTACCTCCCTGATAAGTATATCACAGATCTTCGAGACAACACGATCCACTATTAGTTAACTAACTTCTTGAAAGTAGCAGTTTGAAGTATTTTGGTAAATCTTCACTTGAATGAATCTCCAGTCCACATACATTGATATTCTTCTGCAATTCATATGTTTCGTAGATGACTCATTTTAATCATTATCTTTTCGCTTCTAGCGATCTCATTAATGTGTGATAAACCTTTTACGTGTTTATCATTTGCATATTTTTTGTTGTCTCGGTAAAAAACATCTTTATACAAAAACCCAATTGGGACAAAAAAAAAACCATTATAAAGGAAAAGAGTAATCTCACACACATAATTATATTGTTCCCCTCTTGGAAGCATCATCTTAAAAATATATTTTCTAATAATACACATTATAATACTGCTTACAATAACTCTTCAGAAGCTTTGATGATGTTTAAATTAAGAATCATTTTTATCTGTACAAAAATTGTGCAGGTTCAAAACCGTGCAAAATTCGGGTTCTGCAATACCAGCTTTATTTTTAAATGGCAAACAGCCCACTGTGGCACCAAGTGTCTTTATGTACGCCATGCACTATGGTGCACATGACGCATTGCCATTTGGACATAAGGCGCCAAAAAATTTAAATAAAATAGAAAATATATTTATACTTTTAAATTAATAAACTTTAAAAATTTGAAATAAAATACTAAAAATTTTGAAAGAGAAACAAATATAATAGTTTTTGAAACACTAATAAGAATAATCTAACGAATCGTACTCATAATCTTCATCCTCGCCTACATTATCCTTTTGAACTTAATCTCCACCAAATTCCTCTTCCATGTCATCATCTTCTTTATCAACCAACGCCATATGAGGTTGTGGTCTATGAGATTCTTGGAGATTGGAGCTGCTAGCAATACCTTTTCCTTTTTCTAACCGACTCAAAGTTGCAGGCCTTGCGGTGACTTTAGTTGCAACTGAGGTAGTTGCATAACTAGGTTCATCATCTTCAAATACAAAATCATCATTTTCATCATCTGAAGAGTCCTCATATATTGTTTTAACTAGCCACACATTACTGTCATCTATCTCATCCAATAGAATAGGATCAATGGTGTCTTTTCTCTTGTGCCGACGTTGCAAAACCCGATTATACTTCACAAAAACCATGTCATTTAATCTACTTTGGGTGATTCTTCTTCTTTGTATGAAGCTGTTATAACAAAAGATTATAAGTTGCATAATGTTTTTATGTATCAAGTAAATAATAAAATTAAAATTACTTACAAGCTGAAAACATCCCAATTCCTCTCACAACCGGTGGAACTACAAGTGAGACTAAGAACCTTTATGACAAAGTTCTTAAGGTTTGGAGCTGAAGCTCTATTACAAGACCACCAATCCGCTATTAAATGAAATAATCATTAGTTTCAATAAAATGTTATTATATTAAAAACATTACATTATATTTTTTTTGCGCCATAATCAACATGTCCCTCGCCATTGTGCGCTATCGCTTTGGATAATTCCAGGTCTTTCTAAAAACTTTTATGTAGTTCTCATAAATTCACAATTTCTATTTCTTTTGCCCCACTTGTTTACAGACTATTAGTCCAAATACTTATGTTTAATGATTGTCCAATCATCACTTTGTGTACTTACACTTTTCCATAAACTTTGATACTTATATACTTCTATAACGTGGTTTATGATCCTCGATTTTAACATTACATCAACTGCTACATTTCATGCACAAATATTATGACGTTGATTTGTTTTATGGTTCCAATCTAGACATGACTCAACTAGTTGAAATCTCTTATTTATCCACCAGGTATCTGGATTTAATTCTTTGTCATGTTTAATGACTCTTCTAGAGATTCTTACTCTTTCTACTACCTCGGTCCTGCCATTTTTAATATCTGATCCTTTTATTTTTTAAAGAGTTTTATCTTAGGAACCAATAAGTCTATCACACTTTATGCGTTCTTTAAACTTATCTGCAAATGGTAACATTCTTATATTCGGAGCACAACTTGTATAGGTGATTTTATCACACTATTCTAGTCAGTAAGCGTGTGGCAATTAATATGCTAAACTTTATTACTGAATTATCTTTTGGGTTACTACTTCGTCTTACAAGGATTAAGATAATTCTATTATTTCTTTTCTAGCTGTTTATTTTCTCCTCCTTATGTTGGAATTATCGACTCACTTGAAATAACAGTCTCCTTTTCAAGTGAGTTTCATATCCAACATATTTTCCTAACCTCCATTGAGGTCTCATCTAAGATTGCTATGGTGGAGCAACTTATATATTACATTCAAAAACTTTAAGATAGGTAATATCTAGTTCCTGACCAAAACCAATCTGATGGGGAGATCTCATAATAATTCAATGGCCTAATGTGATGCTCAATACTTATTCCAATAGAATTCACCAGTATTATCAATTAACCAAATATCTTCACAAACGTCAGATTGCTAGTGGGTGATCAGTCCACAAACTCTCCTTGTATACGGTGTATTAGAAAACTGATAGTATCCAAATTTATTGGACGGTGAAAAGCAATAAGCTTGCCTTCAAGCAAGCAAGTAAGATTTTCTTTCGCATCATCGCTAAACCGGAATGATATGATCGATTTTACCAAATAGTGAGATTTTCAATAAACTTCTGGTTTCAATAAATTTCTGGTATATAGTAAAGATATATATAGAATTTCAAATAAATAATAGTCATATAAACTCAATCAATAGCACCATTCACTAGTTAGTTACTATCACGCCATCAAACTGTAATTGTTACTATCATACCATCAAATTAGGTTCTTAATCAATCAAAAAAATTATTTTTTTAAACGAGATCTGATGACAAGCATGTACAAATTTCATGTAAAATCATGTTATACATGAAAAAAATAAGCATCAGGAAACAGTGCAAATACAATGCTAAACGAGAAATGCTCTGTTTAAAATTAGTGTGAAATCATGTCCATGCTAAATCCTTAGGAAACCATGTTTTTGCAAAATCCTTAATAAAAATGTTAGGTGCAAAATCCAAAATCAAATCATATATGTGCAAAATTCGGATTAAATAACGTCTCGCAAAAATCGAGTGAAATAATATTTAATTTAATGATAGAAATAGTGCAAATTTTATAATAAAAAAAATTTTCCGTGCAAATTTGGTTAAATCAATTTCATGATTAAAATTCGAGTAATCATCAATCATATAATCAATATATCACAATGCATCATAAATAACAAAACACATGGATTATTTATCTCATAATGAAGATAGAGAAATGGAAAAAGCCATTAATGGAGGACGAAAGCAACATTATGAAGTGATGAATAATAAACATGTAATTGCAGCAACTTCTATCAAATAAGATCATAAAGTTGTACGTTAGTATTACAGTTTCACAATTAACTATTATATGTGTGCAAAACAAGGGTAAAACAGAAATGTGAAAAAACAAAGAATCAGCTGCAGATTATTTGTGCGAAAATCGGGTTTATGCTATATTATCCATAAATAGTCAAAAACCAAAACATATAATCCTTGCATAAAACGGTTCAGCAAAACATAGATCAGTATTAACATAAGATCATTCGTGCATAAATCGTATGAAAACGCATATAGAGTTGATAGCAAATAATTCGTGCATAACTCGTACAGAAAACAAATATGAACATAAAACTTATCATTGTACAAGCGGCTAGAGTTTCGTGCTGATAACAAAAAAAATTGGAGAATAGTTCTCTTGATATTGTTATTATTCATGAGTAATAAAACAATATATATAAAAATATAAAGCTAGAATTTAGCTTGTTAAACAAATATTGTAGAATATTCTAATGGACTCATCCACCTAATATGAAATTAACCATAACAAAACTTTAGTTTATACAACTAAATGGGAAACATACAGTTGACTAAAAATAAAATTATTCCCCACGACGAAAATATACTCTGCATTCTCGTCCAATGGTCGGATAATATAGTACCAAATTATCTTTTAGTAGTGCGTTTTTATCAGAAACTATCAATATATTTAATTACTGTCATTGACCGGACAGATTCAATCTACAGCGCAAATGAAACAGCAACACAGCTTCTCGCAGAAAAAAAAAAAAAAAAAAATTGGTATTTCACAACTCATACATCATCAAATTGCACAAAAAAGGCCAAAAGACGCAATTTCATTTTCCAAAAGATCAATAGGAGAATCCAAAAAACATACTCCCCATCCCTTACATATTAAATAGAAAACCAATAAAAGGACCATCATCTTCTTATGTAACTTGGGTTTTCTCTACAATCAAACTAGTGCAGTAGCAGCAATTGGCGGCAGCCAAAATTAATCAAAGTCTTAAGTCTTGTTGCATCAACCACGTCCACGACCTGCTCCTGTATTCACAAACATATTAGAGTTGTAGATTAAATTTCATTGTGCTAGAAAAAACTACCGAAAAGGTCATCACAGATTTAGGTGTATTCTAGTAAAAGCAAAGTTTTCTGAGAGCTTTGGTTGTGTATTTTACCTCTGTTGCCACCCGCTCTCCCCATTGAACCTGCTCGGCCTCGGCCTCTGGCCCCTCCATCATCCACACCACGTCCTCTTCCACGTCCAACCCCTGGAGGTTTTCTATCTGCACATATTCAACCATTGTTGATCATTATCAGGAACAGCTAGGTTAAATGTTAACACCTCGAAAACTCGAAGTATATCTGAGTAAAAGGCACGTTGTAGACATACCTGTACGGGTCTTCTCCTCCTGTACTTTATCAATCACCTGAAGAGAGAAGAACGCAATGTAAGTCAACTCAATCTAGGTTGAAACACCTTCTAGAAGGTGTAAGAACATAAATAGAAACAGCTTATGACTGTCAGTGCCAAATATCTAGAAGATATTGAGAATGTTATTAAGTGGTTATATTTGATTGTAGTGGAATTGAAAAAAAGGAGTTACAAAAGAGAGTATTCCATGATAAGGAGTTACTGGATTCAGAAACACAACACAACAAAGTCCATACAAGTGAGTCATTATTCTGGTCAGGCAAAACCATTCCCTGTGATATCGTCTAAGACGCGCTACAACAAGACGCACACCATCTGCTGAACAGGGTTCAACAGAAAAATGCCTCTTGGAGCACATATCTGATTTGGCTAAGCATCATCACTCCAGAAAAAGGGGAGCCGAAAAGAAAAAGAAAGAAAAACAAAACTTATCAATCAAGAGGCATATACACAAAAGAATGTAATACCTCATCCGGAACTCGAAGGTACTTGATTGTGTTACCACGGATATAACATTCCGGCATTCTCCAAAATCTGTCTCCGTCCTACAGAGTAATCAAGCAGCAACATATCTCAGTGTCAACCACACAAAAATTTTCACCCCAGAATAAAAACAAATGAAAATCTGTATCAACATATGAAAAGTAAAAGTTTACCTTTGATGTACAGATGACTTCACGTAGATGGATGTTCATCCACGTATCACAATTCACCAAATGCCCATTGTATGTCTCTCCATTCTTGAGCTCCACGAGCTACAAAATTTGATTCAATCATCAAAAAGATACAAAACATTCAGAAAAAAATAAGTTCCTATGCACAACTTTCATAAACACACAAAAATTTAAACCACTAATCTCAAATATAAATAGGTCTCACTTAATCTCAGCTCCATAAATAACAAATTAATAATCAAGGGTCGAAAATTCTCTTACCATAGGATGCCCTTGAGCAGTTTTGAGCAGCGAAAGCGGAAGCTAAAAATCAAAAACAATAGCTAAAGTCAAAATTTCGAAGATTTACCGAAAACAAGACAAAACGAAAAACCCTAGAGTTCATCAAGTAACTTACCATCTTCTCAAATCAGAAGCTTTATAGATCCGTAAAGCACCTGAAACATCAGAGAATATAAAATTAAACACTCCATTAGATGCGAAAGAACCAGGAAACAATATAGAACAAAACCCTAGCAAACATGTGGCTACTTAGAAAATCTGAAAACAAATGGAGAAACCTTGATGTATACTCAGAATATAGGCTTCCTCTTCCACAAGAAGGTGAACGATGAGAAGAAGAAAGAGATCGAAGACGACGGAGGAGACGAAACTTTGAAATCTGTTTCCTTTTTCTACTTCTCGAGTTCTGACAGCGAGAGGGATTTCTAATCAAATCGGTGCTCTTTTAGTTTTAGGTCAATGGAGCTATAAGTATTTTGCAATCGAGCCCTTAAAATTATAATATTTCACTTTATTATACGTTATATTATGTTATATAGTTATTATCCTATCAATACATCCGATGTCGTCCAGCGGTTAGGATATCTGGCTTTCACCCAGGAGACCCGGGTTCGATTCCCGGCATCGGAGCTTTTTAAAATTTTAACACATTTTTATCTAGAGGAATCTTCGGCAATTGATTAATTTGCATCACCAAAACAAAATGTGCCAAGCGATACATCAAATCAAATCCTAAACCTTTCCAATTAAGCTTAAACGTTAACTTGATATACAATCTTCAGTAACCAAATTTAAAGCATAATCTAAATCAGACAATTGTGGAATGCTGAATGTAAATGGTTTCAGCACATGAAAATCCGATAATCAGGTTCCTGAGCTCCGACATTCAAGTAATTGACATCAACAGCAGTTGTTCCCAAATCATCTGGGGTGGAGAATGATAAGACGGAAAAAAATTCAATAGATCATAAATCTCTGGGTGTATAATCCATGTGATCAACAATGAAGCAGGATGAGTGAGAGGAGAAAAGGCTTAGAGTAGTTCAAAACCTTCGTATATTGTTCTCGCACACTTAACATAGTCAGGGATGAGATCTCGGTATATGATTCCATCTGGATGCGCATCAAGCACCACAAGTACACCTATGGATCAATCCAAGAAAAAGAAGATTGAAAGATAACACAAGAAAAGTTCTGAAATGAACAAGTGTAGTTTTGGATACGTTTGAATCAAAAGAAATGTTAAGCGTCCGCATAAATAATGAAAGGCAAGATCTTCTTGCTAAACTAAAGCGTTCAGATCTCTAGGACTTTCTTATTACTCTCAGAGATGACAGTAAAAATTATACCTGGAGCAAGCCAGTCTGGAGAAGTGTTGCTGGGTAAAGGTGCAAGCCAGAGGATATTCCTCAAGTTCATTTGATCATCATACATTACATCAGATCCTAACAAAAGGAGATAGCAATCATATAACTGAAGATTTGAAGGGACATTCTGTAACCATTTCTGTGTTTCAAGAGAATGCAAGACAAGAGCACACCTCTCTGGCAATATCCCATGTTGTAAGGAAACACTTTCTTGTCGTAAGCTGGATACTCTTTAGCATGAAACCTACAATCAATAAAAGGATACTGATAAACAAGACTTACTAAAATCTAGTTCAACCTTGTTACCCACTAGAAATTTCTTCCAACAATGATTAATTATGTTTAACCATTCTCGATTCTTTACACGAATTCACACTGTTCATAAACAAAAACTCATTGAATCTTCTAGTAACAAAACATGACCCTTGTTTCTATATCAAGAACCTAGTGTGAATTGAGAAGACAATGACACTTACAATATTCCAAGGCGTCCAGATTCAGAGGCAAGGAAGAGGTGGCCATGGAACAAATCATATCGAGTCAATGAAACATTCAATCCAACACTAGGTCCTCTAGATTCAATTAGATGAAACAAGAACTCGAAATATGAGTTCACTTCCTGTTTCGTTAGCATCACTCAATCAGAAGATCACAAGACCATAAAAAATGATATAAAACACCAATAAATGTTCAAACTTGGCTATTACCTCAGCTATAAAGTGACGACCATATGGAGTTCTTGTGAGTTCACATTTATCTTTGCTTGATCTTTCAACATCAGGAACCTATACACAAAACCGAGGTTAAGCAATTTAATCTATCGAACTATAATCCAAATTAAGCGTCAAACCGGAACGAACCGGGATCATTTTGGGATCAAGAGTTCGTTGAATTGAACCGGGATCACCACCGGAGTCAACAGCGAGACGAGCAAGCTCTAGAACCGACTCCGGTGGCCACCAGACGAGTGAATTCTCCTCATCAAACTTGCTCCGCCTCTCAATGGCGTCAATTTTACCTGAACAGAGTCCAGTGCGAAGTGAACATCGTCCCAATTCGGGTTTAGATTTATCCGGTTTGAATGGAACGAGGAATTTGAGACACGACTTGATTTCTCTAGATACGATTGGGTTAAGGGACGATGCGTCGGAGCATGGTCCGAGAACAGAGATAAGATCGTCGGCGGTGGCTTTAGGCAGCGACGACGGAGAATGCAAAGTGGAGAATTTGAAGGAAGAAGCTACAGCGATGGAGAAGGAGATGAAAATGGTGAAACGAAGAGGTATATACGAATTCACCATTGTTAATTCTTCCCTCTGATTTTTTGGTAAATCGACATTATCTTTGCACTTACGAAGAGATCGGAGACTGGAGAAGACAACATTTGAGTCACGTAAATTCCATTTCTTTCTTTTTTTTTGTTAAGCTGGATTAAAAAACTCTGTTAGAGTGTTAATGTTACCCATGTGAATCAAGTCAAACAAATTGGGCCTTAATGGGCCTTTTATAAAGAAAATCATAACATGAGTCTGCAAATGTAGGCCCAACCCGTTTGAAAAACTAGGGTTTTCGTGAAATATAAACGCCGCTTCTCACTCACCTCCGTTGCCGCACTTGCTTTTGCTTCTCCTCAGGTAACTTTCATCTTCTTCTCTCGTCGTTTCTGGTTTTGTTTCCACGCCACTATATCGATCGTTTGGGATCTGATTACTTGTAATTAAAGATAGATTCTTATGTTTTTTTTTCAATCTGAATTACGAATTTACGGATTTTATGGACTCTGATGTGTACTTCGCGCGAACATAGCCGATACATAGTTTGGCTGATGATCAAGGTAGTAACATGAGGATTATATTAGTAAATCTGTAATTTTTGCAAACCCTAAAGCTCTAGCTTAGTATAAAAACCATAAGATGTTCAATTTTGTTAGCTCTAAATTTTGCAATCTCACTGAATTTTATTTACTTATCAGAATCCTTGATCGTTGTGGTATTAATCTTTTGGATGTAGTTTTTTTTGTTGATATATATGTTTTTAGCAACTACGGATTCAAAATAATCTCTTGTTTAGAACGTTGTTTTTCAATCCTTCGTAATTTCAAGAATGATCTCAGTTTTATTACATAATGCCGTGATTTGTCATTGTAGTTAGTAGTCTAACATAAAATGTTTTGTTATTAATAGCCTTTGGATTTAGATTCATCTTACTCTTCAAGCTAATCATCAAGATGCAGAACGAAGAGGGTCAGATCACAGAGCTTTACATTCCTAGGAAATGGTAATATAACATGTTTTTGGTCTCTGTTATTGATTTGTAATCTCTCATAGAGTTTTAAGTAACAAATTGGTTCTTGTTTCTTTGACTGATACTGCAGCTCTGCTACTAACCGATTGATCACATCCAAGGATCATGCCTCTGTGCAGCTCAACATTGGTCATTTAGATGCTGATGGCATCTACACTGGACAATACACCACCTTTGCTCTCTGCGGTTTTGTTCGTGCCCAGGTTTGTGACATACACACTTATCTATCACTCTGTGTTCTTGTGTTACCGATTTGTCAATGCTTTGTCTGAAATTGAATCGGAGTTACTGCTTTCTATTGGAAGCAATTGATTATCTCAAGTTTGCTTGTGTATTAGAAGAGTTGAACAATTCTTGTTATGTTGCATTTTCTCCACTTTTTAGGTTGAGAATATTGTTAGGAGATTAACGACATAGCAAACTCTGGAATTGTTGTTAATCTTCATCGAGTAGACTGTAAATTAAACTATGAACAAATTGCAGGGAGATGCAGACAGTGGCGTGGATAGGCTGTGGCAGAAGAAGAAGGTCGAAGCCAAACAACACTAAGACCTTAAGCTATATCTTTTTTTGGTCTTAATTTGTTTACTTTATGTTTTAAAGATTATCGGACATACTGAAGTCATTTTGTTTGCTCGACTCTTCGACGTTAATGTTATTGTGCACTGGTTTATTCTATAGTATCAGTTTCTCTATTCTCAATCTGAAGTTAGTTGTTGGATAAATGTTATTCTACTTAAGTTTATTTAAAACAATAGCAGTTTATGTCTAAACAACGTAGGCATGTTCTGTCTGATGAAGTCAATCTTCTGACTACAAACAAAATCTTAACTTTTATCCTCGAGTTTGTCCCAAAATATGGCCATTAGCTAGAAGCCGCAGCTCAGCTCAGCTTGAGGAAGAGAGTTCTAATACGATCTACATACTCTAAACTTGTTGTGAAATGGTAAAGGAGGTTCAACTAATTAGCTCCTAAAAACTCCTGAAGTACGAGGTGATAGTACATTAAATTCGGTCAATTATATATCTCATTTTTTATATTTTTTTGTTAATGAATACAATTATACATTTCTCATAACTTCGATTTTTATTTAAACAAATAGGAGCTTTACACATTGTTCATAGTTTAAAAGTGTGTGAGCTTCACCATTGTACTTGTACCACCATACCATTTTAATTTCTACAAAATGGGAGGCTACGAATTAATACGATAATTAGTGGCCGCAAACCCATGCTTGATGAGCTTGGCTTAAGGGCCGGTTCTATGATTAAACCAATGGAGATTTTGATCCCCAAGTTTTTTTTTTTTTGCGAATTCAATTTGGAGTATTCAATTTAATTTTTGGTTCGTATTTGGGGTTTGATTGGATTTATTGGACAGAATTTATTTATGTAAGAAAAATGCATTATTAGTTTGATTGTTGTGGAGGCATTTAGATTATGTGGCAGAAGATTTTCCTCTCGGGCACGAGTTTCGAGGATGCCAGTTTAGGAAATATTTTTGAAAAAAGTACTGTAGATCTCAGCTAACATTTTTTCCTTTTTCCGGTAACTCGCGACTATACGACTCACTTCCGACGAGCTTTCGATGTCGAAATCCATCCTTTGATCGGGTTAAGACACATCTTCTCTCTTCCCCCACTCCCCTCTCGTCCATCCTCCGTTCCAAACGGACCAAGTACCCTCAAATCCGACAATGTCTCTCTCCCAAGTTCCAGGCGGTCCTGAGTTAACTTGGTCAGACTCAGACTTTGGGAGTTTCGGCCACTGAATTTAGTTGGTATGGTGTCTTACTGCTCGGTGCAGTTGCGTCTTCTTGGATCTGGAAGACTTTACCTCTGTGTGAGGACTCCGTTGACCTCTTTTCGCAGTAGCAAAAAGTTACCCTTTGCCTACCCCTCTGATACTCAGAAACCTTGTTTAAAGCTTCTGGTGGACCAAAACCGCTTAGTCAGACTGCTGCTAGATCTCCTCTCAATGGCTCGTCGCTTTACAAGAGAGGAAAAAGGAAAGTGGGCTTCTCAGGATAATAGAAACGAGAAGCGTCTCCCAGTCAAGATTTCCGCTGAGTGACAACTCTAGACTGATAGAAGAGAACAGACTCACACTTATAGGAAGAGTCATAAACCCGGTGGTCCAGAAACCTATAGCTCTGGTGGACTATATGCTCCAATTTTGGGGGATGGAAAACAGAGTCACCGGAAGGGAAATTAGCCATGAGAAGTTCTGCTTCGGCTTTGAGGCAGAGGAAGATCTCCAAGCGGTTATAAGAAGAGACCCTTACCATTTTAAGAGATGGATGTTCCTTATCCAGAGGTGGGAACCTATAGTCTCAGCCTCCTTCCTGTCTTTAATCCCGTTCTGGATCAAGATTGTGGATCTACCTATCCACCATGGTACAGATGAGGCTCTAACAGCTATTGGAGGATAGGGAATGCCGATACATCTCAAGATCTTAAATAACTAAACTTTTCATTACATCTCAAGAGCTATTCTCTAATGCCGATGCTATGGCTAAATTGGCTTTATGTAATTTGGAGGAGGTTATCCTCAACAACAATTAAGTAATCGGAGGAAACACCATGGGTTTGACCAACAAAAAAAAGTTTGATTTGTTGTGAAGTTGAAGAGTTTTTTACACCCATTTCTTTTTTGTTTCGTTCGGTTTTAGGTTGCAACTTATACCTTTTGACGCATTTAGCCAACACCGATGAAAGCATTTTAGGATGATTGCATAGTAAGCATTTTTATAAGAAAGCACAAAATTAATGTAATTAAAAAATGATCTCACACATTTGTCTAATTTTGATTTCTTGCGTTATCTTTAATTGGTTCTCTAGGCTGGAATCAGATTCTCATCCTCCGGCGGTTCTCTTTTAACCATTGGAATATTAAAGGATCTCTGAAACGTTTTACGTCTGTGGTATATATAAGGTTTCACACGTTAAATGTTTGTTTATTTTTAGAAAAAAATACAATAGTTTTGTAATAAACTAAAACATGTAAGACCAATTTAACAATTCGATTCCCTGGGGACACTATTAACATATTCTTCGTCATCAAATATGTTTTTTTTTTCTGAAAGCATCTTTCTCTTCAAATTTATCCTTTTTCCCAATTATTCTTATTCCCTTTCAGCTAAAATCTCTCTTTTTATTTCTCTCTGAAAAAGATATATTCTTCTCTAAGTCCAATTATTCTCCCCCAACAATGTTATTCCAAATTTTGCACCCAAAAAATGATATTCGAAAATAGTACCTCTCTTCACCACACTTCCGTAGATGTGTATGTCAGTATGGAATAATTATTTGTTACACAGTTCTGTATAATGTCTTTGTAATCACTTTTTGAAATTAATGAAATTTGTTAGTCGAGAAAACAAAAAATAATGGATAGACAGAGTAATACCGTATGTTTTCTATGTTGGGATTCTGCAAGTCCAAGTCAACTTCCTATTAGTATGATATTGTTCGTTTTGGGCCCAAGTGGCAAAGCCCGCACGAATTTCTTTTGGACTCCTTCCCAATAGGTTTCATACTAATTAGAGATTGACTAGTCTTATATATTAGAAACTTATGTTCTAATCTTCCGATGTGGGACATTGGCTTGACTCCAATATTCCCCCCTTAAACAATGAACCACGAACTTTAACCTCTCCACCAGCGAAACCTTGGCACCTTGACACTGACAACCCTTATTCGCATGGTTCTCTTGAGGCACTTTTCTAATCGTGTCATATTGAGGACTCCTCCCACACCGACTTCCCTAGGTCCACGACTTTTGACTTAGACTCTGATACCAATTGTTGGGATTCTGCAAGCGCAAGTCAACTTTCTATTAGTATGATATTGTTCGCTTTGGATCCAAGTGGCAAAGACCGCACGAATTTCTTTTGGACTCCTTCCCAAAAAGTCTCATACTAATTAGAGTTTGACTTGTCTTATATATTAGAAACTTATGTTCTAATCTTCCGATGTGGGACATTGGCTTGACTCCCAATATTCTTATCAATTAAATTTTTTTAGAATCGTGAATGATATCATAATTTTTTTTTAAATATATGATTAATTAGAGATTGTATAAATATAAGTACATGAAAATTGTTCCATTAAACAACATTTTCACATTTTATTTACAAGAATATATCTAGTAAAACACGAAATATATTAAATCATTTTGCTTATTCAAGGTATATATCTATTTAATTTAATTTAATTTAATTTAATTACTGTTGTTGCCTACAGTGGTTGTTTACGAAAATATTGCTCTAATATCCCTCTAATAACACTTCGTTCGGCATTTACAAGATGCCATTTCCAAGCCCAATTATGTCAATTTGATTCTTAAAACTTTAAACCTATCACATGACGAAACAAGCGTTTGGATTGCCTTCGCTGAGTGCCTCAAACGATTCCGACGGCTGAGATCTATACGAATAAAATTCGGGCGGTGGAGATTCGTAGCCCGTGTCCACGTACTCATAAGAATAATACGACGTCGGACGTGGAGGAGCCGAGTAATACGACGCCGTCTCATTCACACCGTTACTAGGCCCGTGCGCCATGTTATAACTCACCGTATAAGATGGCGTCGTTTGAGGTTGCGTATGATAAAACGAAGGTGGCGGCGGTCCTGGACCGTACATTTGTTGTGGATGATGACGTGGAGGACTGTGAGCCATCGGATACGGATGCTGCTGATGATGAAGATGAGGAGGCCCGTTAATGTGATGATCTGGTGGAGCAGAGTATATCACAGTCTCCGGTGGTCCACTGTTCTGCGGCGGAGGCCCACCACCACCACTACCGCCTCCGCCGCCTTCCATCATCACCGTCGTGCTTCCTGAGCTCTTCTTCTTCTTTTTCTTTTTCTTCTTCTTTTTCGGAGCTCCATCTCCTGACGTGATAGGTTGAGGTTGACCGTTGACTGCAAAAGTCACAACTTGCTTAACCTGATCACAACCTCCGCTACCGCCACCACCACCACCGCCGTTGTTGTTGTTTTCTTCGTCGTTGTCATCTCCACTACTCTCGTCATCTTTCTTTGGTTTCTTATCTCTCTGGTTATTACAATCGTTGTTAAAGTTGTTCTCCATTGACGTCGGCCATAGCTCGGCGTGTCTACCGGCTTTCATAATCTTCTTGATCAGAATCTCCGGCTCTACATTTCCGATCACTGTTACTTTCTGTTGCTTCACGTCGATATTCGTTGTATATACACCTAAAATAAATCACACATTTAGTCATAATTAATTAAAAAGAAATGTCTCTCGAAGAGTTTATATGTTAGTATTTTTACCATCGATTTTGCTCAATATTTTCTTGATTTTTCTCTTGCATCCTTCGCAATGAATAGAAACTCTCAAAACCCATGTCTGCAACAACACAATAAAAGGAGAAAGTTTTCTTAAGAAAATTAAGAAGTTGACAATTATATATATGAAGAAGAAATTATATGTAAAAATGATCTTACGGTGTATCGGAGAGGTTCGGGGTAATCTTCAAAAACATGTCTTTCTTCTTGTCTAACATGTCTCTCTTCTTGTCTTGTCTCTGTTTTAATCTCTGTCCCGATCTCTGTTCCTAGATCCATTGGAGAGAAAGAGGAAGAAACAAAGGGAGAGGGAATTGATGCAACTTCTTGTGTTATGTAGAAAACGAGGTCATCGCTTCTATATCTTTTCTTGTAGTCCTTTTCGCAGATAATATTCTCTATTATCTTTTTTTCTTTTAATTATAAAATGCTCTATTTTTCCATAAACATTTTTCTTTTAGAGAGGTATTTTCTTAAAAGATTCCAGAATTAAAAAAAAAATCTTATTCGAATCTTGTTTTAATAAAGAGTATCTAACTTGGACAAAACTTTTTTTTGAAAGTAATGTTTTTTTTTTTTTTTGTAAGTTTATTACTTCTGTGAATGATTCATTTCTAAAAATATCTTATAAAATTAACTGTGTCACTGTGTCACAAGAGGGATATAATCATGATGTCATTTCTAAAAATATCTTATAAAATTAACTTTATTATCTGTCTAAATACAAAGTTAACATATGTTATGAATGCACTCCCACCAGATGCTTATTACACATTCATGAATTCCAAGTTTAGGATTTCATTAATCAAGTCATTTACGTAAACAATAGTCAATCATTAAATATATAGTTTACTCAGTTATGTCCGTAATCATCAAAGGTTTTTGTAATGACTAAATTTATGCAACTAACTACATAGTTAATATACATACAAACTTCCTTTGATAATTCAAATTATATTGTTTTCTCAAACTTTCTTGTGCACGTCTGGGCACAAGACAAGTACTTGCTAATTTTTAACTATTTGTGACTTGCCTTAACCCATTCAAGTAACTGAATATTCAACTTGATATTTGACTCGTCCAAAGCAAATACTTACTATATCAAGTACTTGTCCAAAATCTTGGTTATCGAGATTCTGTAACCATCCATGAGACAGATTATGATGATGATGAAGATGATTCAGAAAACTCTTTGGCAAAGAAAAACAATTCAAATGGAAAAGAAATGTCGGAAGAGTATCTGGAAGATGAAACAGACATTTTCCAGACTGTTGATGATTGGGATGGTATGCTCCTTTTTCTTTTTTGTTTGGAAATAGAGAGTGATATTAAAACTGTTGATGAAATAGAAACTTTGATTGGAAAATTGGCGACTGCATGTAACTAAATTGAAACCAGCGAACGTAACTAAATAGACTTGGTGTCTGACTAAGTTCCCCTTGGTGAAGTTGTCACATCATGTGCAAATATAATCATCGAAAAGGCGGTTGAGATCAGGTTAAATCATTGCAGTTGCTTGCGGCGAGTTCTGCGCAGTGGCTCCTTGTGATATCCTGGATATGTCTGTCCCTTCCGAAAAGCAAATACCTGATGAATCTGGAAACAAATATAGTCTCCAGAAAAAAGATTTTGAAGGACCAACAATCATTTACGTTCCTACAAGAAAGGAGAGTGTCAACATAGCAAAATATCTCTGTGGGGTTGGACTGAAGGCTTCAGCTTATAATGCATCGGTATGAACCAAAGCATCTTAGTTTTTCTTGCCTTATTAAGCCTTTGGAACTGTTTCCTAGGAATGAATGTCAACCTTTCTTAACTTGGTATCAAGTCGTCACTATCAATCAAAGCAGTTTTTGTAGAAATTTCTAATGGCAAAATTTTGTGTTCTGAATTAAATGCTGTTTGTTTGACCAAAAAAAGAGAAAGAATTAAATGCTGTTCTATTTAAATGTTCTACTGGTTGTATTAACAGTTTGTTACGTGTCACAGTTGCCAAAAAAGCATCTCAGACAAGTTCACCAAGACTTTCACGAAAAAAAGCTGCAGGTATTTTACATAGAACCTTTATGTTCTTATATGTTATGGCTCAAACTTAAATGTTCTACTCTGTTATCCACTTTTCTGTTCCCACTTTCTTTTGGGGGAAATCATTAACATTATGTTACTTCTCTTCAGGTTGTTGTTGCCATGATCGCCTTTGGAATGGGAATTGACAAGAAAAATGTCCGGAAAATCATCCATTATGGTTGGCCGCAGGTCTCTCAAAGCTCTTAATAAGATTTCCATATTTAACATTTCCATCTCCGAGAATCACATCGTATGCAAATTTGTTGTTCTCTCTTCTAAATCTCACTGCAATATGAAACTGCAGAGCTTAGAAGCATACTACCAAGAAGCTGGTCGAGCTGGAAGAGATGGCGAATTGGCTGAGTGCGGTGAGTTAGTTTTAATGAATTTTGTTGGCAGTTTAAATTTACTCTTCCTTTTCATGGCCGATGTAAGTAATAATCTGGGATTTACAGTGCTCTATAGCACTATGTTGATCTATCGAGGGTACCAACGCTTTTGCCAAGCCGTAGGAGCAAAGAACAGACAGAGCAAGCATACAAGATGCTATCGGACTGTTTCAGGTCTCTACACTAATCATACACATGCAAGTACATATTTCCCTTTTCTTTCAATATTTACATTCAGTCTCCTTTTATGCAGATACGGAATGAACACTTCACAATGTCGAGCGAAAATATTAGTGGAGTACTTTGGAGAGGATTTTAGTTCCAAGAAGTGTAATTCGTAAGTCCTATCCTTCTCTTTAAAAACCATTAAGGTAAACTAGCAAACAGTCGTAATACGTTTCCAATCTATGAAACAGATGTGATATTTGCACTGAAGGGCCTCCTGAGCAAGTAAATATACGAGAGGAAGCTAATCTTTTGTTTCACGTAATCTCTGCTTTTCATGTAAGTCGTTTGACTAATCCCTAAATTTCATTTGAAAGTTTGCTGGTTTCGTATGAGTGATAACACAATGAAAACTATCTCTATTTAGTATTTGAGATTTCTTCTATTATGAGCGTTGTTTCTGGTTCTTAAGCTACTAGTACATCAGTTGCATGTAGAGAATAGCTCCGAGCATGCATCATATGAAGATTATGGACTCGGCAACAGCAAACAAAAGAAATTCTCCAACAAGCCGAATCTTCTGTTCTTCATCAGTAAAATCAGGGAACAGGTAAATCTTCTATTTCCACAAATTACATAATGCATTATGTTCTTGATGATATTCATGTGATGCCTTTGTTTTATGTAGTCCCAAAAATTCACGGAAACAGATCGTCTTTGGTGGAAAGGTCTTACCCGTATCATGGAAGCCAAGGGATACATCAAAGAGATGGATAACAAGGTAATAGTAGTAACCAAAAGACCAAACTTTCTTCTATTAGTTTCATGTTTCTTTATCGATAAAGTGTCATGTTCAGTTACCTGTTACTGATTTGTGTTGCAGGATCGTCGAGTTGAAATTAAACTTATACAACCAACAGAAAAGGGAAAGAAGGAACTAGATTTCCAAGATGACAAGCCACTCTATGTTTATCCAGAAGCTGATATGCTGCTTTCGTTGAAACTATAGGTGTCAAAATGGACTATCCATGTCCATAACGGCCTGTCCATTATTGTCCAGTTTTATTGTGGATAAATCTTGTCTGTGTTCATAAAAGCTCAAAACCATAAACGTCCAAACCCATTAATGCCCATGTAAAAATAGGTTGTCCATGGGTTGTCCATGGGCTAATATTTACACAAATTTATACCTAGTTTTTTTTTTACACAAACATAACTTGTCTTATTTCAAAAGTACATTTCTTCAAACACAAACATAACTTATACTAGATTGGTCTTAATTTCAAAAGTAATTTTATAACTTGTCATACATCTCTTTCTCCTTCTCCTTCTCCTTCCTTGTCTTCTCCAGAAAAGTCAAATGGATCAACTGATTCAAATGACAAAAAAACTAAGCAAAACTGATTCACATAACAAAATAACTAAACAAAACTGATTCACATGACAAAATAACTAAGAACTTACGAATCTCTTCAAAGCCACGTAGCCAACTCCTAGCACATATCAATGCTTGCACATTAGAAGGAAGAAGGGAGCTTCTATACTTGTTTAATACACGACTTCCTATGCTAAAAGAAGATTCGGAAGCTACTGTTGTAACGGAGATGCTGAGAATGTCACAAGCCATAGAAGACAATCCATTAAAGCGATTTGCATTGTCTCTCCAATATGCCAAAATATCCAAGCTTTTAAATGTCATCATATCTAAAACCGGCACATCCAAATACTTGTCTAAAGCTGATTTTCCATTAGCAGAAATCTTTGGGAAATGAAAGCATAAAATCCCTAAAAAATAAAAGTATAAAACACAGAACAAAGCATGGAGAATCCATAAGTTTCTAAACTTTTAAGCTCATATACCACTAGTCCAACACAGAAAGTATATAAATAGATATACACTAAAGACTACGATTACAACTAAACCTAGAACACAGTTTCTGAATTTCCAATACTCAAGCTAATACAAATGAAAAAAAAGTCAGAGCAATGAAAATAACTTACATCGTAACCGGGAAGAATGTTCTGATCCAATGTGTTTGCTTGAGAATTTCGTGTAGTTTTCTTTGGATTCTTCCTATAAACTTCAAAAAGCTTCTTCAGGTTCTTATGCACATGATCTAAATTTTGTTTGACTAGTTGATGCATCTAGAATATTGAAGCAATACTCTAGGAAAGTGAACTTCAGCCTAGGATCGAAAACTGCTGCAACAACAAGAATATCACTGAATCTTCCCAGTATTTGTCAAACTTCTCCTTCATATTTATCACTACCTCAGAAATAACACTATCCACAGAAAACTCATGATCGCTCAACCATCTTTGAATTTTCCACACTTGCATAAAGTATAAGTTAGATGTTGGATATGTTGAGCACGAGATTAAGTTAGTCATCTTTACAAACAGGGTCAAAAACTCATGAATCAACGCTGCTCTTGTCTACTCAGATTCTGTTGGAAATTTTTGAAAATTCGAATCTACCTTAGCCAGATGGCTGAAGGCTTCTTTATACATAAGGGCTCTCTCTAGCATCATATGAGTTGAGTTCCAACGAGTTACTACATCTAAAACCACTTCAGCCTTAGCTTCAATTCCCACTGTTTCAATACAGCCTTCAAACAGTAATTCTCTAGTTTCAGATGCCTTCACATACTTTACACTGTCTCTGAGTTTTTCCAAAGCTCCTTCAATGAAATTCAACCCACTTTGCACAATAAGATTCAATATATGCGTTGCACATCTTACATGAAAGAACTCACCATTGCACACCAAGTTTCTTCTAAGTTGTCTCTTGAGAATTCCTTGCATATTGTCATTTGATGAAGCATTGTCTACTGTAATTGTAAACACCCTCTTTTCTAATTCTCATTCCTTTAATAGTGCCAAAACCTTTGTGGCTATAGCGGCACCAGTATACGGAGGAGGAAAAGCGCAGAATGACAATATCTTACTCTTCAAATTCCAGCTACTATCTATGTAATGAGCAGTCAAACACAAGTAACCTTCTATAGTCAAAGCTCTCCTAAGATCCGTAGTAAAGCAAATTCTACCGGAAACTTCATTCAAGGCTCTCTTAAGCTTTATTTTCTCTTTCTCATAGATTTTGAAACAATCAGATGCCACTGTGTTTCTGCTCCAGAATTCTATATTAGAATTAGCATACGAAAAGCTTCTCTAATCCTTATATATTCAACAAATGCATAAGGCAAACCATGCTCAATAATTGCTAATCCTATCATTTCTCTAAAAACTGTCATATCTAGTTTCCTATTTCCGGATGAAGGAGTATGTCCACCAGGAATCTTCGAGCACACATTCATGTGATGCAGCATAGAATTCGTGTCATTCCTACGTAGATAAATGTTGTATGTGTGCTTGCAATGATTGCATCTGACCTCACTTTTACCATCTGGATATCTATCGCCAATGATCTTAAAATTCTTCCAACACTTTGATCGCTTTCGCTTATTTCCTGACTTGTTCCCACTCGTACTCTTAGTCTCATCTTCTATCTTATCATCTGTATTCTGTTTCTGTTCTTCTAGTAAGTTCTCATCCCCACTCATATAATCATCATCTCCGAGGTTTAAAGTATCCTAGTTTTCTAGTTGAAAAGAATCCATCTGCAAAAAAATACATCTTTCTCAGCATTCCATATCCAACAGGAACAAACTGTACAGTAATGAGAAACTATAGAGCTGATAACTTCACAAGTGATCATAAATAGTTACACATGATTCCATAAACCCGTTACACATTAACATGTTTTCAATCCTCTTTAAAAGCTTTGATCAATGTTTGTACTCAGATAATAAACAAAAATAAGTGGACACAAGCATGCAGTTTAGATGGTTATAAGAAGAATATACTTGTCTCTTACGGCTCTTCTCATTCACACATTACAAACTTTCCTCATATTCAGCAAACCTACCATTACTCTCACTATCTTATTCCTAACACTCTTCTACCAAAAGAAAGGAAGAAAATACGAGATGGTTCTGTGGAAAAAAATACGAACAAAATAATCACAGACAAGAATATATAACTCTCCGAGTATGAGAATGGTTGAGAAATTGAAGCAACGAGTAATGACATCAGAGGTCTGATAAGTAAACCAACCAATCAGTACAGACTACGTAAAACAAAGACTGTTCATCACTCAAAAGACATTCATATACACACAAAGAGGAAGTAATACACACAAAGAACTCACGATTCAAATCAATTACTAGAACTCACGATTTACGAATCACCATAACCAAAACCTAGAAATCACGATTCAGAAACACCAGAACTCGCAAACAAAACCCATCAAGGATTCTACTTGAACTCAAACCCTAAACTGTCGAATCAAACCCATCAAGGATTCTACTAGACCTTGCGAACCATCAAGAACTCTCGAATCAAACCCATCAATGATTGAAGGATATTTTACCTAAGAAAAGGACGATGAAGAAGGAGATGGAGATAATGACAGAGGATGAAGATTCCGCTGGAGAAATCACCGGAATTCGCCAAAAATCGCCTGAATTTGCCGAAAATTGAATGACTTAAGTTTTGGGGAAAATCGATTTTGACCTCAGTTTTTTAAGCCCATGGTCCGACCATTGTCCATTAGTGTCCGTCTAATTTTGTCCGTGGACCAAATTGGGCATATACCATTTTGGCCCATTTAAAAAATGGACTGTTTAAGGACGGTCCATAGTTTGTTGGACATGGACAGACCACGGGCGGTCCGTCCATTTTGACACCTATAGTTGAAACTACACAAAACATATAACGGTTTCTCTGATTGGGGAAAAGGATGGGCTGATCCAGAGATCCGGTGCAGGCGGTTAGAGAGAAGAGAAAGGAAACCCCGAAAAGACCGATCACGAGGACCTTCTTCGAAGTCACATCTTTGGAAAAGCAAAGAATAAATAATCTCAACCGTATTAAGTAATGAACCCACTTTATATATTCTTCTCTTTTAACGAAACCCATTAATTCATTCATGGATCTTTATGGAAGCATAATAGTTCTTTCTACAACTGCTCTTTCAAGCTCTTTCTTCTTCGCTCTCAGTCCCATCTTAAGACAGAGACGTCGAGCCATCGAGAAGCTGAAGCTCGTAAATGAAGCCTTGGTTGCTGCAGAAGAGAACGTGGCTAGGCTTCAAGAACGTCATGATGTGATCCTCAAAGAGATATCTTCTTGTTATCTCGTTAACTCCGAGCTTCAAGAAGCTTTAGTTGCAGCTCGTTCAGCCATTAATGATGTTTCTACATTTGCCATAGAGCTTAGAAGATTACAATTGAATATTTTAAACTCTCTTTCTTAAACCAAGTCTTTGAATACTTCCGCAAGCTCTTTTTGTAACTGAAACGTCTCTCAATTTTTTAAATAATAAAAACTGTGGGCTGTCAAAAAAATCAAAAGACTAAACTTTGGGTTAAGCGGTATAAACAAGAGATAAGAATAAGATAAAGATGATTAGGGAAAATATCTAAAATGGTGAGATTACTGTAGTATTCTTATCCCACCTTTGCCTTTAGGGCTATAACACGTGTAATGTGGAATTTGTGATATCACAGTGACCGTCAGATCAAAACCAACATGGTACAATCTTAACGGAT
This sequence comes from Cardamine occulta, assembly GCA_028015245.1. Taxonomy (NCBI): domain Eukaryota; kingdom Viridiplantae; phylum Streptophyta; class Magnoliopsida; order Brassicales; family Brassicaceae; genus Cardamine; species Cardamine occulta. Next base: position 10,168,586 of record CM051385.1, read on the forward strand.
GACATCATAATACATGGATTGCCAGCATGGCAATACGTAGGTAGTATACAACTAGACGTTGTTGATTCATCATTTTACGCAAATCTTAAACCGTCACAAAACCGAAAAAAGAGAAAAAAAACACAAACACTCACAGATCCGTTTTTGAGCTTTTCATCTTTCTGTTAACAATGGAGTCAGCAGCAGCATCGAAGCCAACGAGAGGTGCAGGAGGAAGAAAAGGTGGAGATAGGAAGAAGAGTGTTTCGAAGTCTGTTAAGGCTGGTCTTCAGTTTCCGGTGGGTCGTATCGCTCGTTACTTGAAGAAAGGTCGTTATGCTGTTAGGTATGGCTCCGGTGCTCCGGTTTACCTCGCCGCTGTTCTCGAGTATCTCGCTGCTGAGGTATTATAATCTTAGATCTCGTTTTGATTCCTTATCTGCATTCTGATTTGGTTTCGTGAAATTGAAATTGGGGTTTGATTAACCAGATTTCAACTAATTCATTCTATAGATCTGTAATTATAAGATCTAACGAGTCTAATTTTACAGGTTCTTGAGGTAGCTGGTAACGCAGCTAGGGACAACAAGAAAAATCGGATAAACCCTAGGCATCTGTGTCTGGCGATCAGGAACGATGAAGAGCTGGGAAAATTGCTTAATGGAGTAACGATTGCTAGTGGAGGAGTTTTACCAAACATTCATCCAGTTCTTCTTCCTAAGAAATCTGCTGCTGCTGCTGAGAAAACTTCACCTGCTGCAAAATCTCCTAAGAAGGCTTAAGAAATTTCATCAATGGTGCTTTTGGTTACGTCTAATCTAGAAAAGAATATTTTATTTTTGTGCTTTTTAGGGGTTGTGTAGGTTTCTCCTTTATTTCTCTTTGTTTTGGTAACCCATCGGAAAATTATGTTTGACGCTATTCTGTAATGAACAAACTAATTTCTGGGTTAATATCATCACATATCACTAATAAAATAAACAGTTCCTGAATTTCGTACTTTTTATACACTTGGTTTCGAGAATTGATGATGGATTAAGTCAGCTGATGAAGGATTGAAAATGGTTTTTGTGTGTTAGGACGGGGTTAGTTTTTAAATTCGGAAAAAATTTCAGTACCATTTAAATGACATTCATTCATTAAAGTAGTAATTAAATAAAAATCAGTACCATTAAGTGACGTTTTGTTGTATTAGCTACGTAAGTAAAAATAATTGGGCCTAGTTTGAGAGCCCTGTTAGATTTAGGCTTTATTGGGCCTAATATGAGAGGCCCATTCAGAATTGCTCCTCAGCTACGAAGCCAGATTCTGAAAACCTACCGGAGGTTTCGACTTCCCGGTGGGGTTTAGCAATCAAAGGAGACGCAATTTCCGAATTTTAAATCGAATCAAAGCGTTTTGTTTCCATCGTTGGATTTGCGATGATGAATTTTCTGGTTTGATTCTTCTCTTCGATAATAGATGGAACCATTTTTTGATTATTTGGTTAAAAAATTTCACTGACTCGTTGTTGTTTTTCTGAGTAGAGAAGAACTGTGTCATCTTCTAAGCGAAGCTCGCTTATTCGCATCGTAGCTATTGGTACCACTACCGCTACTTCTGGAATTGTATATGCTAAAACAAATCCAGATTCAGGTAACTTTAAGCTCGAGTTCTATAGTTTTATTCAAATTTGTCTCTGGTGTGGGATCTTATGAGTGTGATGATATGTACAATCTAGGAACGAGAATATCACTTGCTATTCCAGAATCTGTTCGGGAATCTCTGTCGTTGCCTTGGGAAATTTCATCACAGGCTCTGATTCATCGTTCACATCAAAGCTTGTTTGGTTGGTAGCAAAAATTTATGATATTTGGTTTATGTAATTATACTCTGGAATTGTAATTTTTACTTCTTGATATATATATAAATATACAGGAAATTTCATGGCGTTTTCTTCAAGAGTCGGTCCAAAATCAGAAGCACCAACAAATGATGAGAATAATAGAGTTCGTGCTGAAGCTTCAGATAATCCAAAACCAAGTAACGAGTATTTGGGGAGAGATACAATAGCCAATGCGGCTGCAAGAATAGGACCAGCTGTTGTAAATCTATCGGTTCCTCAAGGTTAGCTTCATTTCTAGTTATGAGTCTCTTTTGACTTCAGTTATCTTTGCGGAAAATTGCTTGGTTGTAGAATTCACACTAGTGGTGATTGTGATCTTGGGATTTTTTTTTTTAGGTTTTCATGGGATTTCGATAGGAAAAAGTATCGGTTCTGGAACGATTATTGATGCTGATGGCACGATATTGACTTGTGCTCATGTTGTAGTTGATTTTCAGAACATTCGTCATTCATCTAAAGGGAGAGTAAGTTCATAAATTAAAGCTTTTCTTCATGTTATCATACTATGTAGGTTTGTTCTTGAAATCTTGTCAGGGATCTTGAAATGAGTTTTGTCTTTTGAAATATATATTGTTAAATTATTGGAGTTATAGAAAACTGGGATTGTAGCTGATAAGATTGGTTTAGATTATCTTCATGGAATATGTTTAGAACATATGTGAAGTTTAGAGTTGTTGAATTATAGGTTGATGTGACGTTGCAAGATGGTAGGACATTCGAGGGTGTTGTGGTGAACGCTGATTTACAATCTGACATTGCATTAGTGAAGATACAGTCAAAGACGCCATTGCCGACTGCTAAACTTGGTTTTTCGAGTAAGCTTCGTCCAGGGGACTGGGTTATAGCTGTGGGTTGTCCCCTTTCTCTACAGAACACAATAACTGCTGGTATTGTCAGGTAAATAGAGACACGTACCCGCAAAAGCTTTATTTTTCGTTCTCATTTGATCGGTTCTATAAGTCACAATAGTTTGATTTTCTTTTTGGTTTGTGGTTTTTTCTCGGTGTTAGTTGTGTTGATCGCAAAAGCAGTGATTTGGGTTTAGGAGGCATACGCAGAGAATATCTTCAAACAGATTGTGCAATCAATGCTGTAACTCACATCTTTCTTTCTCTATGGATTGGAAACTCATTACAGATTGACTTGCAGCTCATGTGATTTTTCTATCCTTTTGCTATATGTGTGTCAGGGAAACTCTGGCGGACCTCTTGTCAATTTGGATGGAGAAGTGATCGGTGTCAACATAATGAAAGTCTTAGCAGCAGATGGGCTCGGATTCTCTGTCCCAATAGACTCGGTCGCCAAAATTATCGAGCATTTCAAGAAGAGTGGGTATGTTAGTAATCTGAATACTTTTTCATTAGCTTAGTTGTATCACATTTTAAATGTTGAGAGAAAGAGTGATATACAAATTAATATTGCAGTAGAGTTATTCGTCCATGGATTGGGTTAAAAATGATCGAACTCAATAAAATGATTGTTGCTCAGCTAAAAGAACGAGACCCAATGTTTCCTGATGTGGAAAGAGGCATTCTTGTACCTACGGTGAGTACTAATCCAACAAGAAGATCCATTAGTTTGACTGTATAATCCAAAATTTTGCATATTCACAAATATAGTTGCATGATCACTGTTTTGCAGGTGATTCCGGGATCACCGGCTGATCGAGCTGGATTCAAACCAGGTGATGTTGTTGTGAGATTTGACGGGAAGGCGGTAGAGACCATCAAAGAGGCATGTATCATCATCACTCACTAACTTTCTTCTTCATATTATTCTTCCTAAAATTAGGTTTAATTGCAGATAATAGAGATAATAGACGATCGAGTTGGGAAGCGGTTGCAAGTAGTTGTGGAAAGATCAAATAAAGAAAGGGTCACACTGGTAGTCGTTCCTGAGGAGGCTAATCCAGACATGTGAGACGATGGACAGAAATATTTCAAATCAAACTTAAAGATATTTAACGAAATGTATTGAATTCTTGATGGAATTTAAGCAATTGATGTTCATTATCTTTACTTTGGTTTCCTTTTTGGTCTCATAGTTCCTTTCTCGACCTCTTTATAACGGAACCAAGATGTTAAATAATTTGGTAGTTGGGTGATGAATTTTAAATAGAGTATTAACCAAATAACGTATGGCTGATAAAAAATAAACTAGAAACGTAGTCACCGTTTTTGTATTGAGTTGAGTGATGAATTTGGTTGTTGGTAAGTGTTTTCTATTCTATCTGTGTATATACTATAAAAACATGTTATTTAAGCGAAAGATACGCAAAGTTAATGTGTTCAAATGAAAAATGTGGCAAAAAGGTGCTTCTTTTATCCCTAATTAAAATTATTGGAATCACTTTTGCCAAAACAGCATCACTTTATTGTACGGAACATCTTTTCTTGTATGAATAATTCTTACCATTGGGAGTAACGTGTACCAAATCGAACTTGGTCCGGTTGGTTGTGTGCATGGTAACACTAGATAGGGCTCACAGTACGAACCGAGTTTGGTACCAATGTCCATCTCTTTCTCTCTCTCTTAAGTCTTGACCATACACTTGATGAGTCATGACGTCGTGTGAATGTTGTAATAATAATGCGAGGTAATATAAATTACCTTTTTTTAACCATAAAATAATGTGGATGATCCACTCGAGGTTTATGCACGTGCTTGAAGAATCAAACCACACACAAGTCAAATCCAACCTTTCCTTTCTTACACCACTTTGTTGTGTGTTTCTTTCTTTTTGGTCTAAAAATTATAAATTGATCTTAGTCCGGTTCGTTTTTTTATTTTCCTAACAAAATGTCTTCTTTCGATTGTGATTACAATTTACACCAAGTAATTTACAGAATAACGAGAGCATATATTATATAATCTAACACAACAATGGAATTGCTTCAGCATACTGCATCGAATATCAAGACATACAACTTAAAAAATTAATACATGAAAATTAAAACAAAAGGGGAAAGAGCGAGTGGGAGATCCATTATAAACTGTAATACATGATTTTAATTTAAAATAACGAACAAAACTAAATCTAACATACAAATATATAACCAAAACCAAACATTTAACATCACATTTTCTCTCAACGGGCTTTGTTTTGTCACAAAGGATGGTAAGGGACGTAGCCCAATAAGCCTGTGACGTTAGCTACAACGTCGTTGCATTTTGACAAAAGGTTGAGCATCTGGTGAGAGATGTCTCCTGCGCCAACCGCTGGGCTCGGGCCACGGAAGTTTCTGGGAGGTGGCATTGGTGGTGGTTCTACATGGTCCACTGGTTTAATGGGAAGTTGTTGTGGTTTTGAGTATTGTGGAGGGAGAGGAAGAATTGGTGGCAATGTTGAAGGAGGAAGCTGTTGATGATGAACAACATTTTGAAACTTCTTACTAACATAATCCATTGTAACAGATGATGAAGAAGGTCCACTGTTTCTACTCGAGATTGTCGATGTGACTGGTGGTGGTGGGTCTGTGGTTGTTGCTTTACTCGAGTTTTCTTCACCTCCTAACATGAATTTGACTCTCGTGGTTTTACCATTTCCGTTGTTGCTACTACTGCTCGGGTCATCAGCCGGTTTCTTCAAGCAGGATTTGAGGTTGATGTTTGGTGGTGGTAAGGTTGGCTGGTGAAGTGGTGGTGCTTGGTCTACCCATTGGCTCTGTGGTTCATCATCTTCCTTTGCGTTTTCTGGCTCACGAGGCTCAGCTTTAGGAGCATCCACGTCACGGAGAAAGTACTTTACGTTCACGTTTCCAAATAGAGAGTTGTTTCCTGATGCATATCGAAAAGCAGTCTGTGCATCTGCTTTGTAAAGAAAGACAACTCGACAGGTCGAGGATTTCCAGAAAACCCTAATGGCAGATTGATCTAACAGGCCGAAGCGACCAAACCTTGCCTTTAGCAATGCAGCTGAAGGGAGAGATGTGCCAGGTGGAAACTTCATGACCAGCATTGTGGGCTCAACCACCTTCACTGATGGAGCCGTTTTTTTCCCATTTTGAGATTTGGTTGGTTTTGCTTGTACTGCACCGCTTTGCTCTCTTACTGGTTTTATACTATCCTTAGCTTCTCGGCTGGTCTTCTTCTCAGAAGCCATTGTTTTCAACTGATTAGTTTTCTTCAGCTTCTTAGCTGATGGGATTTCGTCTTGACGATCAGAAGAGAGACGTTTTTTTCCAGCTTTTGATGGGTCTTCAGTTCTCTTCACAGTCCTAACAGGTTTTGAGGGTTTTGTGTCTCTGACATTTTCGGCAGTAGCATCAGAGGAAGATACAGCCAAGCTTTTCTGGTAATTAAGTGAACGGAAACGGAGAAAGAATTTCCTTGCAGCTCCAAAAGAAGCAACTGATGAACCATGGAAAGGGTCAAGAGAGAGATCTTGCAGATGACTCAATACCTGTGCCACATCAGCTTCCATATAGGAGTGTAAATGAGCTGAACCAAGCTGGGACAATTTCTTGGCTCCAACTTCCCCAGAAGCTAAAAACTTTCTCTTTTCTGGAAGCTCAGAGTTAGGCTCTTTCTTCTTTTTCTTTTTCTTTTTCGGCTCCAAAGGAGGATTCTCAGAGCCCATTTTGCTTGAAGATCGTTTAGTAACTTTGACTTTCTTCATTACAGACCCCGTGGAACTTTTCCCCTCAGATCCTAAAGAATGAGAACCTTGAGAAGACCCAAGCAGGGGCTGGAGAGAGCTTCCAGCTGATCCAGGATCTGTTCCAGCCTCTTGTTTAGGACTCACCATAGCTTCATCTTTCCCATGCTCTGGAAGTACAACCGTTTTTTCTTCCATTTTCTCCTTTGATTCTTCATTTATTTTAACAGGAATAGCTGCACTTGAAGAGGTGAAATCCATGCCGACAATCCCAGACTGCTCATCTTTCATTGGAGTACTTCTCTGCAGCACAAAATCCCCATCTGAAGATTCATCAAAGCCCTGGATATGAGAAGCTTCTGAAATTGCTTCAACTTGGCCAAGTTGGACAGTCTTATCACCCACTTCATCCCTTCGTTTGAGAAGATACTTGTCTTGGTTTTTAGAGTCCTTAACCTTTGTGGGTTTTTTAGAGCTCTTTAGGTCACCTAGCGTTTCTGCTATGACAAGTGGGCCACTCAAGGGAGCTGGAAACATGAAAAATTGGAAAAAAAAACATCAAATTCCAGGACAACAAACAACGCAGTAAACAAGGTAAACATATGGGGGACTCTCCTTGATAGAAAGTGGAGCAGAATTGTTATTAGGAAGCCTTTTGCAATTCAGATTTCAACATCAAAGATATTTCGTGTTTCTTTCAAGCATGGTAATGTATAGAATAAAACTACAAAGATATACAATCCTAAATCATGAGAATAGAGGATCAAAAAGTCAAAAAATCACCAAGAATATAATAGCTCACATCTCTGTACCACATATGATCGCAGTTTAAGGTCTTTATAGCAAAAGTCCACATACAAAGCAAAAATTACACATAAATGGTAACAATACCATGATTTCTGAAACGTGACAATACCTCGAGGCGGTGCTCTATTATGAGGTTCATGTGTACTCACTGAAGTGCGCACAGATTTCGTCCCAAAGGCTTGTGCATACGTTTCATCAAACTCCTCAAACACTGCCTTGCGGAAAGCACCAACCACTGCTTTCTTCTTCAAAAACTTTATACTGTCTGAATCACACTCTTGAGGTGCTAAAGCCAATTGCTTCACAAACGAAAGGGTTTCAACAGGTGAAAACTTATCCCTAGATTTCTTAATCTGCTCAGCAGAATAAACAGCTTGAAGCTCGTAATCCGGCACATCAACAGCAAAGTAATCTTGAACATTAGTAGGCCTAAAGTTATAAGGATTCCGACATTTACAAGTCAGCCCAAGAGCTGACCTTTTACTCGCCTCATCCACGGCTTCTTCCACAGCTCTCACAAAATGCTTGGAAACAGTCTGCTGCGATTTTTCCACTAAATTCGGTTCAAACGGAATAAGCTCAGCAGGATCAAACCATCCATAACTACTATCCCCAAAAAATGCAACAAGAACATGGTCCATCCTCCTCATACGACGAACAGAGGGAGATGCAAAAGCTTCGTTGAATATATGACCAGGCCACCAAGGATGAGACTTTACTTTCCCCCAAACCAAATCTCCAACTTCAAACCCATAGCTCAATGCTCTTGAAACACCAGAACCCATTTTCTCATTTGCAACATAATCATCAAACTCAGATAACAGAGATTTGTAATCCGAAACCGCATGTTTCCCCACCAAATCCAAATCCAGTTTCTTCTCATCAGGTTCGGAGCCAAGCTCACTAGATTGATCATCATCGGAGACATCTTCTTCTTTAAGCTCAGAACTATCTTCACCCTTCTCAATCTGGCTATCAGTTATAACATCCTCGTTTTGAATCTCAGCAATCTTAGGTTTCGTTTCACTAATATCATCTTCCTCAGTCTCCACGAGACCTTCCTTGTCCGATCTCTCACTCTCGGAAACCCTAGCATCGTCGTCGTCATTTGAAACCGCTGAATCTAGCTCCATAGGTGAAGCTGTAGCATCATCATTATCAATGACTTGAAATCCCTCGTGACCATCTCCGCTCGAAGCAGCAACACCAGCATCATCAGAAACCGTAGGAGTTGTTACTTCCGGATCTTTAATTGAATCGGTTTGTTGAGCAATCTCAGTATCATCGTCCATTACCAAATGAATGGACTTTGGCAAATTACAATCGAGAAGAACCCTAGGATCTGTTATCAATCTTCAGAGATTATCCGTATTGGTTCTGGAGGAGGAAATGAAAACGAGAAAGGAACAAAAAAAAAAAAACTGTAAATGGAGAGAAAGACTCATACAGCAATAAAAAAACCTGCAAGGACCAAAAAAGAAAAGGAAAAAAAACATAAAAGAGATTTGTGAGATAATTGAATTGACACATCATAATTCATAAGACGGGAATTACGTCATTGTGTCCACTGTCCTCAAAAGAAAATAATTAACTTTAGAATTAGTTACTCAAAATAAGATCTCGCATCTCTTTCGTGATAGGATTTTAATCTATCTAAAATTCTTGTATTTGCACTTGAAATTGATATAAAACGGAAACGGATATGCGCCAAACATGTGAAAACGTATAAACTTTTTATTCAAATTTTTTTAGGAAACTTATACGCATTAAAAACGTGAATATATATGCTTTTAAACGTGAAGATAAAATGACAAGTTTCGGGTTTCCAAATTGAGAATTATAGATATTACGTTTTCATCATATTTTTCCATGTTTCCAAGAGTTTTTAATTCCCAAAAATAGAACAAAGACGTAGGCCCGAACGTCACTTTGGTTATTGCGATGCAGGAGACGGAAGTTTTTAGGACTGCTAACGCTACGGACGAAGCGATAACTCTAGCTACATCACTTCAGACTCCAGAAGACCATACACCAGCACCTCACAGTTTTATTTGCCAGACAGATGGATCCTGGTCGGAATCGGACATCCAGAGTGCGCATGGTTGGATCCTAATATCGGATGGTAAGATCCTGAACATTGGTCTGAAGAGACAATGTTGGTCCACAAGCCCCCTTCATGCTGAACTCGATTTATTACTTTGAGCTATGAGATGTTTGAGAGATTTACACATTTTTGAGACTATTTTCTAAACCGAACAAGAATATCATAAATTTGCTGAAAGCGCCAGAGGATTGGCCGACGTTTACATCGGAGATGGATGATTTTAGCGCTCTTAAACTATTATTTCATGATTTTAGCGCTCTTAAACTATTATTTCTTGACTTTTCCATTTCTTTTATTTCTCACAATTTGAATGTTCGTACCGCTTTCTGTCAAAGAAAGCACGAGGGTTGTTATTTTTCCATGTAAACTCTAACTCACCGGATTGATTTTTCCATGAGGAAAACCGCATCCTAGATGCTTAATGGATTTGATTATTTTGCTGGAAAAAAAAGAACAAATCTAATCACTTGAATACGATGATAATACTAATCTTCTTCATCTAAGTTTCTAATAATCTATAATCATAATCGCTGGCTACTCCACGCATCAAATTTCTGGTTTTTATCAAGTTTAAAAGTTGAAAGACATTAGGTGATGAACTATGTAAATCACATGTAATGCAGTAATGATAAATGGTAAAAACACATACCAATACAACAGCTTTTATTGACTCATCTCTACTCGAACAGTAACATAACTAAACAGGTCGGCAGAGAATATATAGAATCTTCAATGGCAATAAATACTAAAGCCCAATCACACGGTAGTAGAAATACCCATTAAGACTTTATTTTCAATAAGAACGAGAAGGGGACAAAAAACTCTTCTCTATTTTTTTTTACAAGTAAATACTGATATTGGATAAGAGATTGGTAATGAAAAAAAAGTACCGGAAACAAAAGTTTCATGGGGGAGGGATCATGTTTTAGGTGGAGGAGTTCCAGCGAGCCAGCCCCAGACGCCACCAGAGCTCTGTTGTTTGGCATTCATTGCAGCTTGTTCAGTCGCAACAGCTTTTTGACGGTGGAGGAGTTCTAGTTCCTTTTGAAGTGTTTCCATTGCCTGAAGCTTTTGGCTTAGCTCTGCAACTTCAATCTGCGGGAACTTAGAGCGAGTTTTGTTAGCATTTGGTCAATATCGGAGATGCTTAACCATCTCGAGATTCAAATATCAATCCCGAATTTACAAAAGCTACTAAACGGGAAAGAAAAGTGACTTTCTTGGTAACGGATCTAAGTACCTCTAGTTTGAAACATCTTGATTGCTCTGCTGCAAGTTGACTTCGCACAGATTGAAGTTCCTATATATGGAAAATACCAAAAAAGTTGAAACAACAAAAGAATCTACAAGAAAGTCTCAACTCATGTGTCTTGCTTATTGGTCACTTCAGCAGTTTGTTGAAACTTTCCAAAATGCTAAAATGCAAGACTGAGTAAGAACTAATTTGCAGATAACCAACTCCATGATTGTTCTCTGTTCTGGTAAAAGCGAGATAAAAGGCAAGAGAGATCCATGAAGGCCATAGTTTTATTACCTTGTACAACTCTGTGCTTCGTGTGTTTGTCTCTGCTAACTCTTCCTTTAATTGGAGAGTTTGTATCTTCTCCATGTTGAGTGATGCCTCCAGTTCTTCCTTCTCAGATTTAAGGGTTGTGATAATGCGTTCGTTTTTTCCTTCAACCTGAGGATTTAGTATACAGGATACAAAGGAGGAAACTAAGAGATGCATCGCCAGCCTCTACATATATAGTCTGTTTTAATATTCAGTGTTTATGGAGGGGAAAATCTGACGGGAAGATACCTTTGGTCCTCGGTTAACATTATCCATGACAATTTCCCTTACTTTGCTTTCTTGGTTCACCTCGATCTCAGACTCAATATCCCTAGTCGTGGCGTTATTAACAGCAGAAACAGTATCTGGCACAGGAGAAGCTCCCATAATCTTTGATTTCAAGCTTGATTTGTGGCTTGGTTTAAGAACATTCACCTGATTCGTGACAAACAGAATTAATAACCGAGTTGAAAACCAAAATCATGGCAAAATTTGTTTACCTCGTTGTTGTAACATCCATTGTATCCACCAAAAGCGACAATTATGTCTTCGCCATTGTATGAGCTCACAACTAAACTCAATCCCTGTCATGAAAGAAACATTTGAAGCTCAATTTTGAAAAGGTGAAAAGGAAATCACAAAACTAATTTATTCAAGGTCTTAAAGAATTCAAGTTTCATCTTTCAGGAATAGTGAGTTGGAGACTTATATGAAAAAAATAAAACAGGGCTGTTTTTTTATTAACTACCTCACTAGCGAGAGGTACACGACCTTGGACTGAAGTGAGTACTGACAACGCAAGAGTTGACATATTTAATACAACAGTCTCAGATGCCCCTGCGGTAAAGTACCAGGAAGCATCACAATTAATCACACTGTACAAAAAAAATGAGGCAACTATCAAGTCTTTTTCCCAAGAAAAGTTCTAGTGATGTAATATAAAGAGAAACATATGCAGGGATCAAAACACAGGGAAGGTAAAGAGATTTTCCAAGGAAAAGTGTAGAAACATACCGCTCTTGTTATCTCCACCACCAACAATATACCAATTTTCCCCAATTGTCACACCAGCGTGTCCAGCACGTGGAGTTGGTGCTTCACCTTGTTGTGTATGTCTTGACCACTCCATCTATAATATGGAACACGATATGTCAAGAAGCCGACAAAGAGCGACGCTGAAACAAAATTAGCTTGACATACAGTTTGCAGATCAAGGACGTGCAGATCATCAAAACAAGTTGCATGTGATACTCCGCCAAAGATTAGAAGGTAACGCTCCGCATGCACTGCAGCAGCATGATCAGACCTTGGAGATGGAGGAGAACTGCTGCAAGTTGACAGCACATTAACCGTGAACTGCTGATCTTTCATTGACAACTAACTAACTAAGATATGAAAGTAGATAGCTGGCATCTTTATAAAATTTCCTTCATCTTCTGAATTTATATCTAGTCTTTAAGCAGACCTGAGTCCTGACTACTTCAAAAGAGAAGAATAAAATGCAGAAATGTCAAAATATCTTACACCGCATCTATCTCATCCCAGGTCATGGTATCTAGATCAAGTATATGCAAATCATTTAGAAGCGATTTCTTTGCATCCTGGCCACCAAATATCACCAAGCTTTTTCCCACAATGGTCGCTGAGTGACCTCCACGTGAAATCTGCAGGCAAGGGAGAGTGATAAATATCAATTAAAGCAGCTAAACTACAAGTCCATATATACTCAATTTCTAATACCAGAAAGGACATCAATAAATCGGATTCAAAATGAAACTTAAAACCTGAAAATATTACGGAGGACAAGTGAGAGAAAATTTTTTCATTCCTGATGTTCGAAAGTTTTTACTTGTTTACTATATTAGAATGTTTCCCATATGAAGATTAGAAAAATGGGGAGAAAAGCTGATTTACCGGTGGCTTCCCGTATGTTTTTACGATTGACCATGTACAGCTATGAAGATCAAAGACATTCACTGTGATGAGAAAACAGAAGAAAAACTGATATACAAGAATTGGTATACTCCAGAAACAACAATAACTTACCTGCAATTAACCATTTAAAAAGTGTTTTAACTACTACCTGGCATGAATTCTGAAGGATTCTTTGTATGACCGCCCACAGACAGAAGATTGTTGTTCCACGGTATCTACATAACAAACAAAGAAGGCCAGTGAGAATAATGTATAGATAGATTATTTTCTGCTATAAATTAGCAGCATGTGGATTTCGTGAAGAGATGACGGTACTTTTCCCAAAGCATGCCCCTGATATATCAAGGCTACAAAAACAAATGAAAGCTAAAATACTAACCAAAGAATGACCAGCACAGTGAGTTAGAACTGCTGGAGATGATGTTTCCTGTGATTCAGTCACAACCTTGGTTTCAACTCTTGACCAAGTCCACTTTTTTAAATCTAGAACCTGTATTTGAAACACCATTCACAGAAGAAAGGCTTCCGAATTGTCACAGAAAATAATGGGAGAAGATTCTCAAAGATAGGGAAAACTGAAACCAAATATTTACATTAGATCATTTAATGCTATCAAAGAATGCTACAAGTTTCTTACATGAAGATCACCTAGATAACGTCCGTTGTGGTTTCCACCATAAATATACATTTTATCTTGAATAGCAACTGCTCCATGCTGAAATGAATATAATAAACAAGATTAGAAAAGAGAGAAGATATACGAAGAGATCTTTTGCTTTCATGTTTCACAAGAGAGTTAAATATTACCTCATACCGAGCTTTTGGTGGCTGACCTGATGTCCGCGGTGCAGTCCACTGGTTATACACAGAAACTGTATTTGGGTCTTCCAAAACTACATCCTCGGTAGAAAGTTTTTTTGTCTCACCAAATGAAGCTCCATTCTCAAAATTAGGCTCAGCCTTTGTGCTCTGCAACAGAGAATCAGTTTACTAAATGAGTAAGATTCTTCTCTTTAGCAAAAGGACTGAAAACTCTATACACAAGGATCAAACACCTCAAATGAAGCATTGACATTTGCCAACAATACATACACAAGCTGAAACTTGATCAATGCATAGGTGATGAAATTGCTTAATTTGGGATCCAAAACTCACACTGATATCGACATCTACAGCAGGCTCTGGAACAGAGTTAGATGCTCTTGGATACCAACCTGGATCTTCTTCCTTTTAAAAGTGAGCAATAGGACGAAAATTAGCCTATGATCTACAAATTAAGAAAAATGAGAAAAACTTCCTCTATTGGTTACCTCTAGAATTTTCACAAAGAGACGCATCGCCTCAATGGAGGGCATGGTTCCAAGCCCCTGCCAACTAGTAAACATGTACTTCTCTTAGGAAAGTTCACAAGGACCACATCCTGTGCTCATTTTTCATAAAAGACATCCTAAGGTAACGAGGTCTTTGATGTAGATTTGTCTTTGCATAATGGCATTCTCTAAGATCACTTTCCCCGACATGTCACCATCGATTAGCATGCACACTAAAATTAAGGCAGTTGTTTCATTTTTTCCCCACAGATGGAAATACAAGTCCTACATTTCTACGTACTCTTTAGCATCTTACATCTACAGTAATTTTTGTCATTTCCCTGATTCCAGTTTAATATCATTATTGATCCTTGTATTTCTTAAGCTACTTAAATATTTGATGAAATCTAAAACCTCTCTTAATTTTAAATGGCAGAGTAATTGACCAACACAGAAGTGAATCTAACCTTTTCCATTTGCTTTGCTCTACTGGATTCCACACACTAGGTTTTGGAATACTGCAAGGTCCTACAGTAGCCTGTTAACAACATGTCAAGGCAAAAAAAACAAAAATCAGTATCAGTAGGCATTTTATCACAAAGGGTGATGAATAAGCTGAGAAAGCAATCTCTCTCAGGAAAAATATAAACCCAATTCAGCATCATGTATCATAAAATAGTCTACCAAAATTCTCATCCTGGCTAAGAACCAATGGATGGCAACAATGTCATGACCTGAGATTCATAGCAATAACAATAATGTGGGATCATCTCCCAAGTATAGCAATGTTCCATTTCCATGTCAGCATCGTCTAACCTACCGAAATTGTTGTACCATATCTAAATCCAAATCAAGAATTCTAAATGGCGGCAACGAAAAGGTAAGGCAAGCATGCAAATTGTGTAATTTCAAAAACACTGACGAGAATGCTTTAGAAAGTAGAAATCAGCATGTTGAATCACCAGATCTCGTGGAATTCAATCGATAGTTTAACATTTGGAGAATATGAGAAATGGAATTCACGAACCTGCTGGTGCAATGCATAGAGAAACAAAGCGGTGTCGTTGGTGAATTTGGAGCTGAGTTGTTTCACCGAAGAACCAGATCCGTCGAGTCCGACGTACGATGCGGCGGCGTAGAATCTCTCCGGGTAAGCAAGGCCAGAGCTGGCTCTCACCAAATTAGCCATTTTGATCTCGCAGATTTGATCGAAGAGGGATGAAGCCAAAGGAGCATGCAATGCAACAGTTTCAAGTTTTGGGGATTACTTTTAATTAAATAATTAATTAAGTTTGAAAACTAATGCGACATGTTGCATGCTGTGTACGGACTTTAATTACTCACGGTTTTTAAAAATATATTTCGTCGACCTTTGTTAATGTTTTCTGGCACAACTTTACAAAAAAACGATAAGTGTGTACATGAAATTCAATTATACAAAGGTCATGTACCTTCGAAATTGTCATATTTTCATGTCTGTGTAAAACGTAATAACAGAAGATGGTAGTAACTAAAGTCCAATTTAAGAAAAACTTGCGACTTTGTTGATGATGATCACAACTTATAATAGTGGTTTTATATTTGAAGGAAACAAGCAAACTTGTTGCTGCATATTATACTTTTTGTCCTCATAACATAAACTTCCAATATAAGATTACTCAGATCTGATAATTTACTAGTAAGAAGAACAACAACAGGGGAAAAACCTATATAGAGGTTTTTTTTTCTCATTCGATAAGATTAAAACTAATCAAGTGCAAGGAAGAAATGCTAATGGCACAATTGAGAAACTCAACCTATCGGTGCCCCGTTTGGTGTATCATTGGAGCTCCTATGCGACTTGTGCTTCGATCTCTTCTCCCGTTTTTTACTGCTGAGGAAAATGAATAGCGAAGAGTGTCAACTGAAGAGAAGCAAAAACTATGGACTATATAAAGTAGTTAGAAGAATCAAAAGTAGAAAAGGTTAATTGTACTCGTCATGTGAAGAACTATGTCCTAGACAAGATTTTAGCTTCCTGTTGATATGCTTCATGTCCTTTTCACTTGGGTACTTGTAGCGCTTTACCTAAAAAAGAGAGCATACTGTAAAATTGCCTTTTAGATGTCAAAGAGAAAGTTACTGCATACCAAAGATTCGATGTCACCAAGCAACTTTGTGAGCTCTGAAGTCGTGTGCTCAGAGTTTGGTTGAGAAACAATGTTCTCTAGGTACCTGCACTAAATGCAGTTTAGTTGAAAATACAACCACTAAAAGCTTACATATAATGAAATTAAATATCATGGAAGGATGTACGATAACCATATGGTGGCAAAAGGATAGATAACGGGAATGTATATAGAAGAAGAGAAATAACCTATCAAAGTCAACAATTCCAAGAACCCCATTTGCAATACGCAAAGAAGCCAACGCCAACTGCAATGGCACACGTCTAACAATTGAGAAACAATACAACAACGTATGATACTTCATCTGCTAGATATAAGCAAAAGAAAGAAAAAAACTGAAAGAAGGAACATGGTGGGTCTATTTTTGATAAGCTAATCTACTATTATGATAAATGTTCATTCATGCAGTTTTCACTTATATAACTGTAAAAGAGAAAACAAAGCAGTGAAGCACCAGCTTCTTTACTAAATTATCCCAGACCATAAGTTTAAACAGATTCTTTGATAGGTTTAATAGTATCTTCATTCTGAAAAAAAAAAAAATCAAAAGCTAAGGAGACAAAGAAAATATCATGTCACCTGGCCAGGAGGAAAAAGGAGTGGAGCATCTGTGAGCAAAATTTTATCGGCTTCTGCTGTCGCCGCTTTGAGTAAATTCTGCAGAGATTTGAAATGTTATGCCAGTATGAGCTGTGCTAGAATTTATATTCTGGTCTCACATTTAGTTACCACATGCTCAAAGTCTAGTAATAACCAGGAAACTTCTGAAGAGAGATTTACCTGCAGTTTTTGGATTTGATCACCACTAGATTGAAAAAATTCCTAGAGGATGAAAAGATGATGTCACTTTTGGAGACCGTGTAAAGTTACACAAGGATGAAAAATTACACACTGAATAAAAAGTACTAAAAAGCTTAAAATATCATATAGTGGTTCATTTCCGTGAAGATTCATTCAGAATTTTGCTTGCAACAAAACAATTTCCTATCAACTCATAAAGAGTCTCATCATTGTTATGATGTAAACAGAGAACAACCAAGGTGACATAAGAAAACCTACGAAAAAAATAGACAGGCCAGATTTACCTCCATGTCACTGACAAAACCTTCGATTGCACGATATGGAGCATAAACTATCAGATCAAATTCCAAACTCTGCACATAGAGTTAATCCAACATGAACAGAAGAATAGAGAGAGGAAAGAACATCAGAGGATAAATAAACATAGGGAAGTTTCTACAGAATAATTGACTCATATCATGCCTGAAGAACAGCCATCTCATACTTGAGAATTACGTGGTGATCTTGTTTTATTCCCTTCCCTATTTCCTCAGCAGATACATGATTCTCCTCTATTTTACAAGCTGCATACACACAGGTTAACCTGTCCGATGAAAGGTATCAATTAGTCCCAATTACAACATTCTACCAAGGGGCATGGCATTTAACTGCCTAAATAAGCCTGTCAGAAATATAAAATACTTAGCTCAATTTAATAAACATTTTCAAAACATATTTTCTTATGGGAAAGCAATTTGATAAAGCCTGTACGCAATTTTGAGGATTCCGAAGAACTATACATTATTTCTTTTGGATGATGTTGCATAACAGACCATTGCAGATAAAATCTTTTAAAGTATTGGAGGGCTGTTGCCTGCAAAAGATTAGATGGAAAACATGAATTCAGAGAATTAACAAGATCGGGTATTTTAATTTTGACTTCCTCTGGAAGAGAAGCAATGCACCTGAATCTTGTGAGGAAATTCAAAGGCACTGCAAACTTCTTGGACCTTTGCTTCATAAAATGCTCTCATGAACCGTTCTTCATCAACACTCAAAGGCTTAAGCTTCTTATCAGCTGAGAGTAACGCAGCAAAAACATAACATAATTTAAACTCTAACAAACAAAACTATAATGATATGAATGAAGATATTGGACGAACCATGCTTAATAAAAAAAAAATTACCTTGATCTCCAGCATCAACTTTATCTCTAGGATATGTTAGTGATCCACTGGCATCTACTTCAACTTGGGTTGTTCCACACTAAAAATAAGAATCAGTTAAACTTAAAATCTATCATGAAAACAGACTAAAGTTCCATATCAACACTTTTAACGCACCTTCTCCAGCATTTGCACTGCCCTATGGTTAGCAGCTTTATATCTCTCAGCCTACAATGATAAATTGACAACACTAGAGCTTAGCTACAAATTGCAATACCAATATCTAGCACAAGAAGTAAGAAATTAACAATAAGTAATAACACACATAAATAAAGCAGCAAAAAGTTTGATCCAAATGCTCGACTAATTCAACTCTCTTGCATCAAACAAGATGAAACAATAAAAAGCCCATCAAACAATATTCCAAAGTTATTTATTCAACATTGAACAATTAACTTCGATTTAGTTTCACATTAGCCCAAACAGAAGAAACATACACAAGAAGGTAATCTCTATGATGCAATCAAAGCAAATTCTAAAATTTATAAAGACCAACTGATCAGAGGAAAACAAAGCAAAACAAAAAAGCGATCAGACGAGGAAGAATGGAGATGAAAAGGTAAGCAGGATTACAAGTTTCTGGGGAGTGAAAATCCACTTGGCCCGTTGTGTTGATGTCTGGAAATCCGCCATTACTGAGAGTTGACAAGTAAAAGAGTATCTCTTTTTTTTTGTAGAAGAGAAACTTTTCGTCAGTTTAGGGATCAAATTCAAACGCTGACAAGGGCGATTTTCCGTCCGTATTGGAAGTGACCTCGAAGTTCTTAGTGGTCCGAATTCTGTAAACAGAATTCCCAGATTTATTTCAGTTTAAAAAAAATATAGGGCTCAGTTTTTCTTTTGGTAAAACTTGGGCTTCAGAGTTTGATTTTGATTATTGGGCTTCTTCGAACTAAACTATTACCAGAGTAAACCACTAGACACTGACCATCCTATTTCTAAACCGGGCAACAATCACAGCAGACCAAATTTATTTTTATGTAAAAGTGGTCCAAACTTAGTCCATCCCATACCACCAAAAACTATAGTCTATAAATGATAAATATAAAGCAGTCCATCCGCAAACGGTTTTGTGTCCGCTGTGTCCACATTCGAAACCTAGACTTCAGTTCAATCATCAATATCACACATCTTCTTAAAAACTAGGGGTGGGCATTTCGGGTTAAGCTTGGATTCAGTTAAGTTAATTCGGTTTTAAGAAAACTCAACCAAAGATAATTTGGTTCAGTTCAGTTTAGATCGGTTTGGTTTAGTCTACTTCGGTTTAGTTTTAGTTTGGTTGACGAAACCCAATTGATATAATATGAAACTAAAATCATTATCACTGATAAATACATAAAATAACCCATGAGAAATTGTAAACTCAATACTCCAAATAAAACAAATAAGAAATAAACCACAACAAAAAAAAACTAAAAATCAAACTGAAGATATTGAAACAAAATGTAATTAGAAGAAAAAGAAGATGAAAAAACAACATTTGAAATTTTACAAGAAGAGCGGCAATAAGTCAAAAACTTGCATATAAATTTTACATAAACTAAATTCTACATGTACCATGATTATTCATCTCTACAAACTAATAACTCAACTATAATAGGATTACTTTACTTTTAAGAATAAATTACATGTATATTGTTAATATTTTTAATTAATTATTTAAATAAGTACATTGACTTATTTAAACAGAACCGAACCGAACCATTTGGATTAAAAAGATATACATCCGGTTTCGATCGGTTCGGTTCAGTTAAAATGCCCACCCCTATTAAAAATAGTGCAGCATAATTAAATCATACTAGTAATTAAATTTCTAATAGAGTGTGCAGCATAATTAAATTTCTGAGAGAGAATGTTCAACTGGAATTGTTTCTAGTTAATAAATGATTAATAGTTAAGATTCTATATAAAAAAATAGTCTATATTTGTAATACCTGTTAGGGTAAATTTCAGCTACAAAAAAAACACAGCTCCAAAGTTACAGAATCAATGGTAATTTACCAAGAGCCTCTGGAGCTGTTCAATTATTTAACTAACTATAACTAAACTAAACTCTACAAATCCAAACAGTTAAATCTGATATCCTTTATCAGATGAACATGTCAGGTTAATTAAGAAAGGACTCAGCTGTTTCATGTTCTTACAAGAGCCATAATTTGTTTCTCGATCCATCCCATACAAGTCTGAATTTCTCTGTAGATCGGCATGTTCTGGGGACACCGTGGCTGCAAGCTAGCCACTGCTGTCTCCATCAACTGAGCCACGTCAGCTGGAGGGTAGTGTTTCTCAGTGCACATCTGCAGCAACATAACAATATGGTCATATCAAGTGAAAACTTTGTATTTTCCTGATTTTAGACTAGTCTTTCGTTAGTCCAAGCAAGTTTCTTTTAATTTACCTGAATCATGAGCCAGGATGCAACACAAGAGGTGATAAGCTCTGAAGGCATTTGCATTTCGTTTTTTCCTGATCCGTCCTGTGAGATGAAACCATTAGTCATTATCTCTGCTTTGTTTGAGGGATGATGATGATCCAAGCTCCCATTGCTATGCCCTTGATGCTTTTCTAACGGCTGATGTTTGCCAATCGAGCTTAAAGCTTGTTGGACCTTATCGATTGGGTCTTCACCTTTCTTCACCGACGATGCAGCCTAAAAATCGAACAGTGTCAACAAGTTAAACAAAAAATAGAGTTGTACGAGTTCGACTTTTTTCTGCATTTTAAAGGCTATGAATTCTCTAGATTATATTATAACTACCTTCAAAGCTACATCCACCATTGCTTGCGCCATTGACTTTGAACCACTTACAATTTCAATTATTTCTGGCTCCATATCCTGGAATGCAGAATCATGACAGGAGAATTAAAACAATTTTCTGTAGCTGTTATTATAGCAATCAATACACTGATCTACTTTGTTCAGCATACGGCCAGACAAAAGAAGTTTATACGTAGAACATGATCAATCTCAAGGCAGAGTTTCCAAGGGGACAGAATTTTCAATAACTTGAACTTACTCAGTTACTTATACCCACATATAAGGCATACAGATTCATTACCTGCCCATCCGAAGTATACTGCGGCATTAGAGCTCGTTGAATTTCAGCTCCTCTTGCTTTGCTATTGGTTGCAATATTTTGATTAGTACTAGTGTTGGTTGCTAACACTTTACCATGCAAACTTAGCCCGTTGGTACCATTCTGTAGAGAATTATGGAATTATGCAGAGAGTTTACCAAAAATGTACGGAAAGAAAGAAGAATATCAAAGCTTTGACACACAAGTCAAACGTCCATCTTTGTTTACCTGTTTCTCAGGAGGATTCATGGAAAAGCTGACATTTTCAAGCATAGAAGGAGGCAGCAGAACAGATGCATCAGAGTTTGGCTGTGTGCTAAGCTGTGCTTCTTTGCTTATAGAAAAGCACTGATCGATTTGCCTCCTCAGACCCTCTGGCATGTATTCCAATGGATTTAAAGGCATGCAATCAATGTCCTGTCAAAAAGGGATTTGTTAGATCGTCTGAGATGTGAATAAAGTGGGAAAGAATGGAAAAGAGTCAATCGTGACAATGGAATTGGTATATAGTTTGAGATTTACCATAACTAACTCAACGCCCAATTCATCAAAGAAAATTTTGCACTTGTTATGATCCACAGAAAGAACCTTGCCATCACGAATTTCCCGTGTTTTAGGATGTATGGCAATGACTCTATTCCCGACTGATAAAGGCTGAGCCAAATCTGTAGGAAGCACTTCCCTATCACCTGTACGGACCTCTGTATAATGCTTTCTCACAGATTCACGATATTGTTGGAGTTTATCGCGCTCATCCTCTAGGAATCTCGCAGAGAATCTCCGAGGCCTACCAAGAGAACTGAAAAAATACACAATGAGTAACCTTTTCCAATATTTACATATATTCTGAGTCCATTTCCATTGACATATACAGGAACTTTAACAAACCTTTTAATGACGCTCCATTCAGTACGAGTAAGTCTTGGAACATGACCAAGCCCCACATGATTTAGATAATCAATGAACTCCATCTTTGCAAACCAAGGGTAATCAATAACACTGTAGAACCATTCAAATAAGCACCATCGACGTACCAATGGATATGACAGACAAGTCGAAACCTTCTCCTGTAAATGGAATAAGCAAATAAAAGACCAGATTTGGATGCGTGTATGGAAAAATGAAGTTAGAGACTCACCTCTAACGATTCATCTAATAATTCATGTTCTGAATTCTTTTTGTAACTATGTGGTTTTCCATGAGTGGTTTCAGAAGATATAGCTCTTTCTTGTAAACTTTTCTTCAAACTCCTCTTACGCCTGTTTGGAGGTTTCTGTGGCAAACTCGCTGGACCTGAATCTGAAACTTGTTTAGCTGACACTACTGCATCCGATTCAGTCCTTTTCTTATCACTAGTTGAAGAAGATTCTTCCGAGGTCTTTGCAATTTTCAGCTGTTTTGCTGGACCTTGACCAGAACGTCTTGCTCTGAACAGAGTCATCAAATTATCATCTTCAGCCGATTCCTGCAATGCGATTCAAAAAAAATTATGAAAGGATAAGCTTCTTCGATGGAAAGATTTTGTCAAGGATCCTACAATAGCATTGTGGACGAGCAATCACAGATCACAGAGTAAGATTAAATCCAAGCCAAAAAAATAAGTACATACGAGAGAAGCGGGTTTGCAGATATATAGATTTTCAAATACCTTTTTAGATATAGACTTTCTCTGAATAGAATCTTTGGAAGTTTCAAGATCTAGCACCTGAAATTGAATGTAATTTGCATATAAATGATGCACAGAGGAACAGTAAGATAATTAGGAAATCAAGAGAAAAAGGTCTTGCAAACCTTTGGTTTACGTAATCTTCTTGAAGTGCGAAGCTCCCCTATGGAAACAGCATTACCATCAACTGAGTCCTGCGCAGGCTTCAGTTTTCTATCTTCTGGTCCTGCTTGTTTTACTTTTTCTCTGTGATGGCTTGTGGATACAGTTTCCGGAGTGTCAGATTCCTCATCCACGTCATTAACTGTTCTTTCTTCTTCCAACTGTGCAGATGATTCTGGATCCAACACAATACAGTAGAAATAAATAAAGAGATGTACCCGATGTGAAAAGGTGAAAGGTGAACAGATATTTATTAAAGGGTCTCTTCTTCTAAACCCAGACAATATACATCTTCAATGGGAAAACCTCATAATATAAAACCATTTGATGCTCACCTGATTCCATCAAACCAGCCGGATGCCATAAAGCAGACATTTCTTTCAGTACTTGCAGAGCTTCTAATTCATCTACACAGGAAAAGACAAGCACTAATTTTCAGATTTTGATATATTAACAGTCACAAAAGATGAAGGCCCCTAAGTTAAAAAAGACAATGTAGTATAGATAACTAATCAAAATATCACTATGATCTATTAAAAAAAGGGACTATCAATGGACCTTTAATATTTTCCCACGTTAACTTATCATAGGCTTTACCTCCATAAAGAAGTTTTTTATTTCCTTTTTCTGAGCTATCAAGTGAATATTTCCCTCTTGAGGCATCAACATCGACCATTCCTGTTTGTGGTTTACTTCCGAGTCCCTCATTGGCATTGTATGCTTCTCTGCTTTCATCAGAATCATTTCCTTCTACTTCATCTCGGCCACGAGCTCCCTTTTTATGCCTCCTATCTTGGCTTATTCTCACCCGATTCTCAAACATGGAGCTATCATGGTGCTTGGATTGAGCTTCCTTTGCTTGTGACTAGCCAAAGCAAAAAAGTAGAAATGTATTTTTCAATTAATCATGACAAGATGAAAAAGATATGTTGATAACCTTAAATTTATAGAGCTATAAAGTACCGTTTTTTCAAGCCTGATTGGCGTGTCATCGAGTTCTCCTCCCCTTCTCAATGCCTCTGCCAATGTTAATGCTAAAACACGTGCATTATCACCATCACTGGGATCAAGTTGTTTCTTGGCTCTTTTATTTGGTGGAGGAGAATCTTCTCTATCATGAGTATCATCACTTGGTACAAGAAACCGAGGTGTACGTTTCCCAGTGGCACGTTGCTCTCTTACTACATAAAAATAAAATAACAAATTACACAGTCTTGAACATATTCATTTACATGTATTTGTACACTGCCACAGAATTCCACACGACATGGTTACCCTTCATATTCATTTAAATGCTGTGAATTACAAAATTACGATAAAAGGCGGCTTATTTTTTCATTTGCCCACCAATTTAAATCGCAGAGTAATCATTTGTTTACCATCTTGAAACCATAAATTTTAGCAAAATGATTTGCAGAAAGTAGTGACTGTACCAAAAGCTTGTGTCTGCTTCAAAAATGAGAGACATCCTACTGCTGATGCAATTGAATGTGGTGGAATGACTTCTTCTCGAAAATCACTAGACGAAACTTTAGCACGTTTGTGCTTCTGATGTTTCCTTGATACTCCAGAAATATCATGGCCTTCTCCTTCACTTTCGCTCGCCTCCTACAAAAATTTCCATAAGCATTTAACAACTGGACCACACAACTTTAGAAAACAGACAATCTGACCCAATCAATTAGCCCATATCTCTCCTTTTTTTTCAAGAAAATATAAAACTAAAATTTCCTAATGTGATCGACTATACAAGGTATGGACATTAATAACGCTTTCAGCTTTCCACCTGAATTTTCAAGCAGGAAGTCATTTTAACATAAAGTTTAAGGGTGTTCCAGGCGTAATTAAATAAAACTGCTCACCATGACACTGTAATGATCGGTCATCATTGCAACGAGTCCAGCTACAGACGCGGTTCCCTCAGGCAGGGATAGATATGCCTGGAAGAAAAGGCAAAATCAAATGAATGAAAAGGCATTCAAGTTTAACATAATGTAGTTCTAAGGTTAGAATGAAGAAGCCATTTGTGAGATATTATTGTAGTCATACCCGATTCATATTAAAAAGCGCTTCCACCATGTCAGCAGACCTGTTACTCCTCACTGCAGCAGCTACCTAGAAGCAGTTTCGAGGGAAGAATTAGTCTTAAGACTTATTCATACAAAAGTACTCACATAAAACCATAGTTTACCTTTTTCCAGTCTTTCTCATGCTTCCGATAGGCTTCATAGAAACGTTCAAGCTCAACTCCGGTCCACTGAGGTCCCAGCTTGTCACTCAATCTCTTCTTCTAAGATGAGAAAAAAACAGTAATCAACAAAATAATACACTGATTCAGCTTTCAAGAAACGAAGATACAAAAAAGAGCCGTAAAAAATGGTTCAAGTGATAATCCCAAATAAGATTGGTCAATGAGGAAGACAAAACTCACTCGTTGCTTGGTTTTGCTGGAGCTCCCAATTCCTGGAGAGGCTTCATTGTTAAAGCGCCTATTCACACTTTTCGACTTCCTACTAGGCGCCATATGCTGATTCTTCTGCCTAGTGATTCCGACGAAAGTTTAAACAGTTAGAAACTAAGGAAACTGATCTGACCAAAGATACGACATTTAATTGATAAAGAAATAATTGTGATCTCTTCACAAAAACCAGAATTCAAATTTCACCACAGGGGAAGATCAATAGATCGATTGCGAGTTAGAAAGACAACAATTTTACTTATAAATCTCTGATTTCAATAAAGAAAACATTCCAAATCGGAATCAACTT